>OV121142.1:15310513-15557513 GCA_921294245.1 Brassicogethes aeneus | reverse complement strand
CTAGAGTAAAATTAAAAAATATAACTTAAATTGTCAAAAATAATAATATTTTGCATTAAAACTCAAATGCACATTATTTTACTGATAAAAATAGGTACGATACATCTTAAAAATTATATGCCCTCTAAATATTTTACGGTTTTAAGAAAAATTATTGCTTGGGTAAAAATTCAAAAAAACTTAAAACCTACAAAATTTTATAAAATCTTTTAAAAATCATTTAGTTTTAATCATTTTTTAATAACTAAAACTTTCCTTACTATATTTTTTATTTATGAAAAAATATTATATAATACCTATTAGATAAGTAATGGATGCCATTTTAATAAAATCATTATGGCGACCTGAAAAAAATTTCCCTTAAAGTTTTATTTTTCACTTTAAGCTTATTTTTCCTTGTTTAGTCAATATTAATAGTATTTATTAGTAATAAATTATTACCACTAATAACCCTAAAAAAATACCAGGCGAATAGGAATTATTTACCGTTATAAAGTCGTCTTAATATCGTAAAATTATGACTTATGAGTAACATTTACCATTAAGTAAAAATTCTGAGGTTAAAATTACCGTTAAATTTTCTTTTAGGTGAAATACACTTATGAGTAATTTTCTTTCGTAAAAATTACGTCCCTCATAATACTTTAAAGTGTTGAAACTTAAGGGTTATTAAAATAGGTAAAAATAACATAAATAAAACTTATTAAATAACTTTTAAAAAAGTTTTACCTCAAATTAATTTTTTAAAGTTAATTTAACAAAATATTTACTTAAATTAAGTAATATTGCCTCAAAGCTCTACGATTTTACTTAAAATGCTGCTTGGGAAGTCATGACTAAAAATAATAATGAAATAGGTATCTTAAAAAATTAATAGTTCTTCGCTAACTTTATTGTTAAAGGAAGCTGATTACTTTTACAAAAATATCATTAATGTGTAAATGTCATTTTTATTTTATGTTCGGTGTACATATGAACCTATTGTATAATTTTGTCCTTTAATTGTATGTAAATCTGTTGGCCGATAAATTAGTATTGTTTTGTAAGTTTTTATTTATGTTCTTGGTTTGTGGGTTTTTCATAACATTAATCTTCTGTCAAATCTAAAAATTGACAGAATAAAATGTAAACATTTTTAAAAAATCCTCTGCATAGACTATTCAATATTTTTTTGATAACAACATTACAACTTGTTAAAAAGATCTGCCTCTGACAAATTAAATTAAACATACCTACCTACATAGAGGCATTTTTCAATAAAATGACATTTTATTATCTTTGTCAATTTTCAGTTTCTACAGAAAAATAATGTGATAAAAAACCCATAAACAAGAATCTAAACTTTAATCTATCTAGATAGGTACCTACTATTTTTATTTTCCATTGCATTGTATAAAAATGTGCAGGTTATAATTTTAAAAACTATTTCTAATTTTACATTTTTTATTTTTATTCATTTTCATAAACTACCTACAAGCAATCAAACCAATGAATTTTCTATTTAAGAAACAAAATATATTAATGTGTCTTTTAAGTTACGCGGGTAAACTATACACCAATCGCATTGTAGTATTTACAGCCGGTTCTGTAACGCTGAGGCAAATACAATACGCACCCCGTTTACCATTTTAAAGTCGTTTTTTCGCGTAAATACTATGTAATACTACGGTTAAATAAGTCATGACGTCACAGTTAATTCATATAACCATGGTTAGGTTTCTAACATTTGACATTTGTTTACTTGATCATAACCTATAATTTTTGAAATGTGTTTTTACCTATTTATATTTAATTTCTATGCTTTTACCGGTGTAAATAAATTTATTTGCCTCTTCTTATACCTAGTATATTCTTTTTCTATAGGTACTAGTTTTTTCAGTACACGTTATCCAATTCTCCTACATGTTTAATACAAAATAAGGAAGAATATAAAACAAACCTGCATATAATTCCTCCACTTGTGGAGAGTCCACAATATGGAGCACCCTATCATTTATTTTTACTGACAACACCCCGTTTACCATTTTAATACAAAGTTTAAATTCGGTTTAAGAGCAATTGTACATACTTAAAATATTTTAAATGTCAAATGTAAACAACTTTTTGACAGATCGAAACAGAAAAATATATATTAAAAAGAGAAAGACTATTAACCACGTTGAATAACTAGCTCAGCGATATAGTTTTATGGTCTGGTATTTGTGACGTCATAGTTAGGATTTTTGAACGCACTCTAAACGCAAAAATGCCTTAACTATTAACCAAGGTTAAGTTTAATAACCATAGTATTTCATGGTATTTACGCGAAAAAACGACTTAATACAAAGTTTAAATTCGGTTTAAGAGCAATTGTACCTACTTAAAATATTTTAAATTTCAAATGTAAACAACTTTTTGACAGATCGAAAAGTAGAGTAACAAAGGGAGTTCTAGAGCGGAAGTGACAAAGACGCTACGTGACGTCAGCAGTAGGCGGTTCTCGATGGTGGCGCCCCCCTGGTGGGTGGTGGGGGGTGATCATATTAGCTATTGGTGGGCAGGCATTTGGGCAACGCCCTCAACTGATAAGCGTAAGTGAGCCTATTGGTGGGTTGTTGGCGGATGGCGGCTGGCGGCCATGTTTGATAGATATTAGCTATTGGTGTTGTGGTTTAAAGTGGGCGGGGCTTAGGTGTTTAGTTGGCATTACTGGAGATGCAAAAGATAAGCGATATGCATATTGGTTGTTTGTGGTTAGCGTATTAGTTTGGTATTACTGGAGATGCAAAAGATAAGCGATATGCATTTGCTGCGTGACTTAACAGTGGTTTGATATCCGGGGGAGATAAGGATTTATTATTATTTTGTTGTAAATTTTATTTTTGACGCCATTTTGAATTGTGACGTCATTTTTTTTAGAGAGAAGGATATATTTTAAATTATTAATATAAATTTCATTTTTGACGCCATTTTGAATTGCTGACGTCATCCGACTTGTCCTAACAAGTCTATTTTTAATCCCAATGACCTGAGACCACCCCCTCCCTTTTTTAGTCACGTGACCAATGGGAAAAATGCGCGGGAAAAATCATAGGCTAGCTCCAGAGGCCTTTTTCTCACAATTAGGTGTGTCCGACCTTTTTTATTAAAATTAAATTTTTTTAATATTTTTGTGTACCGATCGGTACAATTTTAAATCAATTTAAAAACATATTAACAACCGTTTCAACATACTTTAATTGGTAATTATAAAAGCTTAACTTTAATAAAAAAAATCATTTCAATGTTGACTTTTAAGCATAAAGGTAGTGGTTTATTAAATTCGGTAATTAACAACCTACCCTTTGAGCTTCACGTACCCTCTTACCAATTTTGTGGGCCAGGTACTAAATTAGATAAGAGAATTCAAAGGGGTGATACTGGTATAAACCCCTTAGACGCTGCATGTAAAGATCACGATATTGCTTATTCAGAAAATAAAAGTTTGGCGGAAAGGCATAAGGCAGATTGGATTTTGGAAAATAAAGCTTGGCAAAGGGTGAAATCAAAGGACTCTAAATTGGGGGAGAAAGCAGCAGCTTGGTTAGTAACAACTGGAATGAAGGTTAAAAGAAAACTTGGAATGGGTATTCGAAAAACTCGAAAACCAATCTCATTTAAACGTGGTTTGGTTGATAAAATTAAAAAACATGTTCAAGATTTAGATATATCCAATCAAAATTCACTTAAAAAATCTGCTGCAACGGCACTTAAAGCAGCTCGGGTGATTATAAAGAAAGCCGGGGGTCGTAAAAATATTAAGGTGCCTAGGATAATTCCATTTGAATCCGACAAACAAGGAGGATTTTTACCCCTTTTACCATTATTAGGAGCTTTGGGGGCCATAGGATCATTGGCTGGAGGCGCCAGCGCTGTAGCCAAAACGGTGATAGACACAAAAAATGCTAAAAAGAAACTTGAAGAATTAGGTCGACATAATAGGGCTATGGAGGAAATTGGGAAAAAAGGCTCGGGATTATATTTAAAAAGGAATGTCAAGGGAGGATATGGTCTTTTTTTAAAACAAAAAAACTACCAATAAAGCTACCCAATAGAGCCCTATATGATTCTGAATTGGTAAAATATGCACAAAAGCTTAAAATACCCTATTTTAGAGGGGTTTTTATGCGAGACGCTTTACCAAAAATAAAAAATAAAAATGAATCTGCAATCCTAAATTTAGACATTTCGAAAAATTTGGGTACACATTGGGTAGCTTATACTAAAAGAAACAATTCTGTTATTTATTTTGATAGTTTTGGTGGTCTTAAACCGCCAAAAGAATTGGTAAATTATTTAGGAAAAAATGTTAAAATTAATTATAATAATGATTGTTTTCAAAACTTTAAACAAATTAATTGTGGCCATTTATGTTTGTGGTTTCTTTATAAAAATAAATGAGATAAGAAAATATGATTAGTCTATTATTAACCGTTGTTTAAAGATAATGTCCCAGCTATTTACATTAAAAAGTAATAATTATGTTTTAAGTATAGATTTTACAAATCCAATACAACTTAATCCAGATTTTGACTACGGTATAGCTTTAATAGGGTTTTATTCCTATAACAGCATCCCTAATATTGAAGAAGGTGAAAATACATTTTATTATAAAGAAGCGAGTGTGGATAAGAAAATAATAATACCAACTGGTACTTATGAAATATTAGATATAGAAACTTACCTAAGACAACAAATTATTCCTGACACCGTTAAAAAGGAAGATTATGATAAATATTTTTCACTTAAACCAAATAATAATACTTTAAAGTGTGAAATTCAAAGCAATACGTTGGAAATAGATTTTACACAAGCAGATGGTATAGGAAAAATATTAGGATTTTCAAAGCGTACTTTAACACATGGTAAAAAACACGAATCAGATCTACCTGTTAATATAATAAAGGTTCGAACCATTCACATTGATTGTAATATATCCACAGGTGCATATTATAATTACCTACCAACGCATACCATTTACGAATTTTCAGTAGACGTTGATCCAGGCTATACAATCAACGAAATTCCCCGAAACCTTATATATTTACCAATAATAAATAAACAAGAAATATTTAATATTACTTTGGTAATTTTAAACCAAGATTTTAAGCCAGTTAATTTTCGTGGAGAGGAAGTTATAGTTCGATTGGAATTAAAAAAATTATCATAATGGGACTAACATTCAATAATTATTATAAAAATCCTAGCACAAACAATTTGAAATCAGTTGACAGCAAACGCTTGCCTAGTTCAAACAGCTTAACTAATTCAAATAGACTTTTTCTACAATCATTAGGATATAATGTCATCATTAGACCAAATCTTCGACATCTATCGAAAACCACAGTTTAGTGAAACAATTCAAAAGGTTGACTACAGAACTTATTACCCCTATGTTAAATCTTTTAATAATAGTGATGTTATAGAAATTTCAATAAATCAAAGAGATTCCTGGTTGCTTATGCACGATGCAGCTCTATTAATAGATGGTAAATTGGAAATAACTAAAGGGGATGGCGAGGCAACCCTAGTAAATAATTTTGGAGCTTTTTTGTTTGACCGAATTTCTTATGAAATAAATGGAAAAGAAATTGATGGTATTCGCGACCCAGGTATTGTGAGCACAATTAAGGGCTATCTTAATTATAGTAGCGATGATTCAAACCATTTAGGCATTGCAGGGTGGAATTACCCAGCTCAACCAATAGTCTCAACAATAGCCAAAATTTCAACTTTTAATATACGTATACCATTACATCATTTATTTGGTATATTTAATGATTATCAGCTAGCCCAATTTGGTAAACAAACTATACGTCTTGTAAGAGCTCGAAATGACTCTGATTGTCAAATTATAACAGAAAAAACTGCGGCTGCTGGCACAACAAAGGCTAAATTAACCGTTGAAAATATCTCGTTAAAAGTACAAGTTATTACACCCAAAGATTTATTAAAGCTTCAGTTGTTGGAATCAATAAAATCAGACAGACCTATAGTAATTCCATTTAGAAAGTGGGAATCCCATGAGCTACCCCAATTAACTAAAGATGCCACTAAGGAAATATGGTCAGTTAAAACGTGCACTGCATTGGAAAGTCCACGCTATATAATTTTAGCTTTTCATACCAATAGAAGAGGTAATGATACAAAAGATCCCTCATATTTTGACAACATTGATATATCTGATATACGTGTTATCCTCAATGGCGAATATTTTCCTATAGAACGCATGGACCTTAATTTTGAAAAAAATAATTTTATCGAGGCCCATCACAATTATACACAATTTTATTCAAGTTTTAAAAATGATTTAACAATATCAAAACACTCTCTACTTGATTATAAACAATTTAAGAACCACGCTCTTTTTGTAATTGATTGTTCTAGAAGAAATGAATCCTTAAAATCGAGTACAGTTGACATCAAAGTTGATATTGAGGCGAAAAAAGGCTTTCCCGATAACACAAAAGCATATTGTGTTATTATACATGACGTCATTATGGAGCATCTTCCACTCAGTGAAATAGTTCGTAGTTTATCATAATGCTGTTTAGTTTAAATTATTCTGCCTAAGATGAAGGTTGTGTCTATAAATATTCAGGGATTTAATTTATTCTCTAACGAAAAATGGTTTTTTCATCCAAAAGAAGTTACGGTTACCAATGGATTGCAATCAAATCATTATCTATTAAAACCAATGGTAGAATTTAAGCTGTTATCACGAAAAAATAAAAAACAAGTTTGCTTTGAAGAAAAAATTCATGGCCTACGATATTCAGGTGGATACATAAATTTCAATGAGATTAACAATATTTTGATGGAATTATTGCCTGAATACGATACTGTTTACACAAAAGGAAATCAAAATTATGAATATTTAAAAACAGTCTGTGAGCAGTTATTACCAAATATAAAAATTATAAACATTGAAACGCTGAACGTTTGGGAGCAGCCAGTGTTTAAAAACAAACCCCTCATGTGTTTGGATCATTTTAGAAGCGGTAGGTGTAGTACGACACATGCCTTAGTATTACATAATTGGCTTCAAAGTTATCTACCCCATAATCATGGATTGTAAAGAATTTGCTCAAAGAAAAATAAAATTAAAGAAAGAATTGCAGGCATTAAAAGAAGACATTGAAATCTATGAACTGTGTAAGGCTTTTGCTGCTATGAGCATTTCTAAGGATCTGAGGAAGGATTCGCTTGACATTACTAATTTAAAAAAAAAATTATGTGCTTTAAATAAAATAATATTATAATAAATAAATAAAAAAAATTATATTGTTTTTATGTATATCCTAAAATTAGAATAAAACTCAAAGGTAAGTTAAATAATATATTTATTACATATTTTTACATTTATTAAATACATAACCTAAAAAGTATAAAAATCCATAAATAGTTAGTAAAAGAATTCCTACTATTAACAGAGATATAAATTCTATAAATATTTTTGTGGAAAATGTTGTTGAAGAGGTCACCCCCGATCCTGTAGTGGTCGATAAATTGGTTAAATTAGTTATTACACTATTTAAACTATTTATTTCAAAAAGGGTTCTAGTCTTTCCACCATCTGCTGATAAAATATATTTTAATTTATAATGTAATATAGAGCTATTTGCTGAGGCATTAACTTGAATCTTGAATGTACCAGGAGCTGCATCCATTGGATTCCAATCATTTGGCCATTGAGTCTTCACCATTGGATTATCAACATTAAATGCCACATAACAATCCTGAGTGTTTTTGGGAAAATTTACATATAAAGTATTATTTATAAATGTAGATAGTAATAAGAAATTAGCTACTGAAAACATGTTTACTCAATGATAGTAACTTAACAACTAATTATTTTTCACACTTTTGAATAATAGTCGCCTTATATTATTATTTTCTTTATATAATAAATTTTTATCTATCAAACTACGTAAACGCGCATGCAAAACCACAAACAAACAAATATTTTAATTAACAGAAAACCTCAGATCCGGTTACTGCTATACTTCTTATCAACATCCTGCTGTTTTTAACCACCAAAGTTCTAGAAACAAATATTTTAATTAACGGAAACCTCAGATTCTATCTTTAGCAACATCCTGGTATTCTTAACCACCAAAGTTCTAGAACATTCGATGTGACGTACTTAAATATTTCAGATCCTGTTTGCGGTTACTGCTTTACTTCATATCAATATCCTATGACGTACTTTATTTTCTAAACCATCTAAGATAATACATCTCACCACTGTTATAAATAAAAAAAACCTCATTGTAATTTAAAAATCAGTATATTTTTCTAAATCATTTGACATTTTCATATCTAAATAGTATAAGCATTCTAAAAAACAATAACTTTCTACACTAGTACCGCAAGAACATAGGGATGACAGAACGTCTAGCACAGCATGAAGGGATGGAGGATAAAAACCAAGTTCAGTTTTCATCGCTTCATAAGTGCTTTTTAATAGATTATGATAATAATAATTAAAATTTAAATTATTTAACATTTCAAGTTTTTTTAAAATTAACTTATTTAATTCAAGAATTTCAAAAACATCATTTAGCGTAAAATACAAAATGGTACAATCATCTGATATTTTAAAAATTTTATTATTGCCATCAATATTTAATTCAATCTTCATGTTCCTCCAAAGCTGAATTTCATCAGTGTGATGTGCATCCAGAAGTTCTTGGAGTGATTCAATTACACCAACCCATTCACCATATATAAAAGAGAGATGTTCGCCAGTAACTTTGTTAATCATTCTTACTGTTGGCAAAAAATCCCTTGCACCACTAAGCCCACATTCCAGCGAGAATAATTGGAAATCATAAGTCGTTGTGTAAATTAATCTTTTTTCAGCTTTAATAGCTTCTTCATATCGTCGCCTTCAGGAGAAAATTGCTTAACTCCATGTTGTAAAATTTTACAGGAGGAAAGAAAAACATATTAAAGGTGTATTGGTGTATCTCCACATTACCGCCAAAAAATTGTTTAATGGAAAATTACGTATCTCCAATCTGTACTTTATGTTAATAAAAGTAACCTTAAATTATTCATGGTACCTTAACTTTACACACTATACAATCTTTCATACTTACTTTTAACAAATTTCACTTTGGAAAACAATGGCTTTACAGAAAAAATAACTAGGCAATAACTTATACTTGTCAATGGCACTGATTTGTATTCTGGAGTTAGGCATTATTCCCTGGACGCTCCTCCACGATTGGAGATACGTATATTTCTTTTTCTAAATTTAAAATTAACGGTTTATTTTAGGACTTCTGTAACTTGCATATAAATTAGTTACAGTTTTATCTAATAGATGCCACTAAAATACCATTTTATTGAAAATGTGGAGTTACGTGATTTTCTCCTGAAGGCGACGATATCTAATAATCAAAGCATTTAGATTGGAATCATAACCTTCAAAATCACTACTACCCATTTTATGTGTGCACTGCTTTACTTTACTTTTTAAACTAAATTAAATTTTGATTTTGTGGTGAGAAACTGGAAAAGAGTGGGGTGATCAAAAAGAGTCTGTTTTATTAATATAGCTATTGTGTGAGTCATCAAAACCCAACCATTTCACGAAGACTTTGTTGCCACGTTTATGTAAAACTTTTTCCACCAGGTAAATATCAGGCTGCATTGTTTTTTGTAACTCATCCTCATAAAATGCTCCACTAATGGGTCTGCCATTTAAATCTTGCAAAATGTAGGTGGTGGGGTTTGTAATTTTTACTTTTACAATTTTAAACAATTCTGTAGTCCAATTGGGGGTGTATCCTTTATCAAAAACATGTTTTGCTTTACTTATTCTCACTATGTCGCCGATGGAAAACTTTTTAGGTTTGGTTGCTAATTTTAAATGAGTAAAGGCAAACTTTAAAACTTTTTTTTCATTTTCTTTACAAACATCAATTGGTTTCATATTAATTGTTCTATGTTTTGTATTATTATAATTTGAAACAATTTGTGGCAATATATCAACCCATTTATATGATCCATTTAAACTAAAGTATTTAAATAGGCGTTCTTTTACAGTCCTTATAACACGCTCGGCGATTGCAGCTTTTTTACAACTAAATGTATTATAGTGATTTATTGAATATTTTTGCATAAGTTCATTAAACTTACTATTAAAAAATTCCTTGCCCTGATCAGTCTGTAAGTTTTGTGGACATCTTTCTTTCAATATTAAATTAAAAGCTTTTGTAACTTCTTCCCCAGATTTATTTTTTAATGGTTTAGCCCATAAATATTTTGAAAAACAGTCAATAACAATCAATATGTACTTAAAATTTTTATTATTTGATGCATACATGTCCATCTGCCCTAAGTCTGATTGCCAAAGGTCATCAATGCCCTTAATAATTGTTTTTCGACGTTTAAAATTTTTTCTTATAGACCTATGAAGTTCATTAACAAGTTTAATTTTTTCCTTGGTGTGTTTCATGATTATGGTGTGGTGGAAGAGTGAGTACTAGCACCAGCAGCCACTGTAATCACTTTTATTATATTTTTCTCCATATCATTGATTGCGGATTTGTTTTTTTTGACGTCCTCAAATAATAAATCTATAATGTTTTGTCCATTTTTCACGTTTGTATCCAGAGACTTTAAAGCTGTATTAAGATCTTTGATTTGCTTTTTAAAATCTATAATGTTTTGTTCATTTTGCTGTTTTATATCCTTTAAGTTCACATCTTGAGTCTGTTGAAGGAATTTAATTTGCCTATCCAAGTCATTACGTGCATTTACATGCGACCTTGAAATATTCTTTAAAGAATTCAAATCATTGAAAATTATTGTTTTTTGTTTATTAAGTTCTTTAATTTGCTCTTTTAACTCATCGGTATTTTGCGTTAAAATAGCTAGTTCTTTATTTAAATTAATTTTTAATTTATCTTGTTTTTTACTATCGAGGTTTTCAATTTCCTGTTTTATTTTTGCATCCGATTGCTTGAGTGCTTTTAATGTCTCTTGTTCAAATTTACTAAGTGATTTTATTGTATCATCATAAGTATTTGCATATATTTGATCAACATAACCCATATTAGTAGCATCTGCATTTAAAGTTGGTGATTTCACATTACATATTTTTAGGTTTTCTGCGTCAATATTACCATCGGGAGTATATTTTAGTACATTGTTGTTATACAATTGAAATTTTGATAATAACGAATTTTGATTAGATTGACCGAGAGATTGACCAAACTTGTTAAGAGGCATTGTTAAACTGCTGGTAAAACTTTATTTGTTTTAATATATAACACCTGCTTCTTTTAGTTCATTAATAATTGCTGTAATTTCATTATCATTTGATGTGTTGCCAGCATGCTTGGAGGCTACTAATAACTTTAATCTTTCAACCAATTCATTTACGTCATCCCAATAAATGTACTCTATTGGTTTTTCATTGTATGTTACCAAGGTGGGCGATGCTCTGCCAAACCCAATTTTTTCAGTATGTTCTTTACCAACTCTAAGTTTACGACTATGTTCTTTTTGTTTATCTATATCTTGCTGTTTCATTTGCTCTAAAACAGGCTTAATAATGTTTTTATATTTGAGCCCTCTATGCCCCATGGTTTGTTCGTTGGGATCAAAATTTCTTTTATGCGCGTTTGTAAGCACAACAAGTTCACCAAATGTTTTAAAATCTGAAGTCATGTAATTCTTAGGATTTTGTTTAAACATTAATTCGTACAGTCCTGGGGACCCCTTGAAAAAATTATTATTTACAATAAAATCAGGACCTTTAAACTCCACAATTGAATCCCCAAATTTGATCTTGCCTGTATCCAAATCGTGGTGAATATAAGTATGATCATATTCATTGCTAGTATCTCTCATATGTCCTTCAACAAAATTTCTAGGTAATTCATTGAAAAAATCCAAATATTCTGCTATAGAATTTTCTGGAATTGATTCCATGATTGATTCGTTGTCGAGTGTTCTACTTAAGCTTAAGTCATTATCATAAAAATCATTTGTATCATCTTCATAAATAGTTTCATTTCCAGAAAATGTGGGGTGGTATGTTTTATTGGGATTATATTCGCTTTTATAAAAATCATTTGGATTATTTTCATTATTGGTGTCATTTTCAGGAAAACGTATGCTTGAGATATTTAATGATTTATCTTGAATACCTTTTCTGGGGGATGCTTCAAGTATTTTATCAATAGCTTTATATTTTATAGGAGATTGTTTTTTAATTTTTTTTGCTGGCTGTAATAAATCTTCTTCTTCAGCTTCTTTTTTCACAAAATCCGTATCATATGCCATTTTTTCAAGAGGCTTTATGATTGGTCTAAAAATTTTATCTAATGTAGCATCATTTTCAGCTTTTCCCAATTTAAGAGCTAAATATTTTTTTCTAATATTTCGAGAGAGTTCATTAATTTTTTCAGTTA
Organism: Brassicogethes aeneus; assembly: GCA_921294245.1. Lineage (NCBI taxonomy): Eukaryota > Metazoa > Arthropoda > Insecta > Coleoptera > Nitidulidae > Brassicogethes > Brassicogethes aeneus. Next base: position 15,545,064 of record OV121142.1, on the reverse strand, counting down.
CATTGACAGTGGTTGGTGCCATGATTACTAATGATACTAAATATAGTTGTTTTACATATTTATATTTTTATCAAACGATAACACCCATTGTTTAAACGGGAGTCTTTTATAACAGCCTGTAGTTTTTGTGACAGTTTTACAGTTTTATAGCAGTTTTAGCAGTTTTTCTATCGGTTTTTGTGACAGTTTTGCAGTTTTTATAGCAGTTTTTGCAGTTTTTATAGCAGTTCTTGCAGTTTTTTCTATCGGTTTTTGCGACAGTTTTGCAGTATTTATAGCAGTTTTGCAGTTTTTCTAGCAGTTTTTGTGACAGTTTTTCTATCGGTTTTTGTGACAGTATTTTACCAAGATTATAAGGTTACTTAGCAAAAGCTACATATTTATATATTTATCAAATCCCTTTCGATAACGTCCATTGTTTAAACGAAAATCTTTTATAATAGCTAAACAACCATAATTTTCATTCCAACATTCTGAGCATATTTTCTTAAACTGATCATAAGGCATATCAGGTGAGACATGTTCATCAAATACATGTTTTAAATTCATATCATCCTGTCTAAATAGCACAATAATATTACAATTATCACGTATTAATTGTTTTGGTATTTTTGAATATGTTTGACATAAGTATGCAGCGTCTATATTTTTATGTCTACCCATTGAATAGTATTCGCGTATTTTATTTTGTTTATCGCAAGCTACATCATCAAATATGAAAATTGAATTGTTTCGAGCTTTCATAGGTTCAATTATTTCATCATTATCTTTATATGGAAAATACCTCACACCTTTTACTTTGCTTAAAACATTTTGTAATAATTGATATTTTGGTTGGAAAAGAGATTTTGAATAAACGTAAATATTTTCAAATTTAGCTCCATTAGCATTAAATATTAAACTTAATAAAGCATTTGTTTTACCACACCCACTAGGACCACAAAAAATTGCTCTAAAGGAATTTGGTAGTAAATTACCATGTTTACTAGCATCAGAACTGGTTTCAAATAAATCTAAATTATTTATAGGTAGTTTTTCGGGTTGTTGAACACAACGCATTTTAGGTACTACTGAACTCAAATAGTTTTGTTAAGGAATATATATTAAAGTTTATTCAATTAATTTTACAACAGCACGTAATTTTTGGTAACTTATTTAACATCTCATTAGCTTCTTTCACATAAAATGAAACCATACAACATGGACATGTATCTGGACCTTTATCAGAATTTGACCAGGGGCACGTCTCAAAATGTTTACCATACTGGTTATTTACAATCTTAGCATTAAGATGCTGCTCCAAAAATTCTTTTTGACTAACCCATTTTTTAATTTTTTCCTTTTTCAAAAATTCTCGATATATTTCTTGTTGAGTAGGATATTTATTTTCAAATTTTTCTTCACCTTCTTTACCACATTTTTCCAAAAATTTATCAATATTTTGGATTGCCATTTCAATTTCCTTTGCACTAATCTTTATTACTGTACGATAATATTAAGACTGAATAATACTTTTTAGGTCACACGTTTTGGTGGGAAAATAATAAATATCTGACGTCAGCAATTCAAAATGGCGTCAAAAATAAAATTTACAACAAAATAATAATAAATCCTTATCTCCCCCGGATATCAAACCACTGTTAAGTCACGCAGCAAATGCATATCGCTTATCTTTTGCATCTCCAGTAATACCAAACTAATACGCTAACCACAAACAACCAATATGCATATCGCTTATCTTTTGCATCTCCAGTAATGCCAACTAAACACCTAAGCCCCGCCCACTTTAAACCACAACACCAATAGCTAATATCTATCAAACATGGCCGCCATCCGCCAGCCGCCATCCGCCAACAACCCACCAATAGGCTCACTTACGCTTATCAGTTGAGGGCGTTGCCCAAATGCCTGCCCACCAATAGCTAATATGATCACCCCCCACCACCCACCAGGGGGGCGCCACCATCGAGAACCGCCTACTGCTGACGTCACGTAGCGTCTGGGTCACTTCCGCTCTAGAACTCCCTTTGTTACTCTACTTCGAAACAGAGAAAAATATATATTAAAAAGAGAAAGACTATTAACCACGTTAAATAACTAGCTCAGCGATATAGTTTTATGGTCTGGTATTTGTGACGTCATAGTTAGGATTTTTGAACGCACTCTAAACGCAAAAATGCCTTAACTATTAACCAAGGTTAAGTTTAATAACCATAGTATTTCATGGTATTTATGTGTATACTTTGATAAAAATGTATATTTTCACAGGGAGTGGCTAGTTACCCGGAAGGGTCTGGTGAATAGGCCGTAAACTCTGAAATTGATAAACTTAATGGGTTTTACTCTAAATAACTAAAAGAGTCTATTGTGAGAGATGACTACCGAAAACTTATTGAACTGTCTGAAATATTTTTGGGAGGACATCAAGAAAAGAAATGCTTATAAAAAGCTGAAATTTCATATGAAAGTATATTTTAGCAATACTAATTAGTATATTAATATATTTAAGGGATAAAATCAACGAAATTAGTGAAACAAATGATAGAAACAAAAGCAATAATATTAATTAGTAATCATATTTAATAAAATCATTAGAAAAATACAATCATGAAGTATATCTTCTTTTTAAAGTGTTTCGTGTTACAAAATACCGCGCGCGCCTAACGTTGGCTAACAGTTTAGATGCAAGTCGGCACGGGTTCCCGTTTATAGAATGAGCTGAAATTTTTACTGGGAGTATATAAACATGTAATAAATATAATTAGAGGGTATGCGTAAAAAATAAAAATAAGGGACACCCTAATATACATATATAAAATTTAATTCTAGTTCAGCCAAAAACTTTTTTGTAACTATTAGTGGAGATTTTTAGTACATACAGGGTCGGCTATATAGCTATGTAGCGGCGTTCCCAGAAATTTTGGGGGGAGTTGAACTTCCTTCATGGCCCATGGGCACGCCACTGTATATTAGTGAAACTGAGATAAATTTAATAGGTTGTTTTTTGCAGTAAATACTGATGCTCTAATAAGAAAATTGTTTCCCCCAACAAACAAAACAGCCACCCCAGAACCTGCCCCGTCAGAAACCCAAGCAGAAGGTAAATTTGCTATTTTCGGATAGACTAAATATTAATTAGCATATGCTTACTTATATAATATATAGGTATGCACATATATATATGCATATATATATATAAGCATATGCTAATTAATATTTAATCTATCATATATAATTTTTTTTAATTCCAATTATTTTTTTAGAAGCAGTTCCCAGGGCAGAAGTCCGAAGAGGTAGGTAATAAAATAAAAAAATTCAGTTCAAAATCCGCTATCTCTGGATGTTACTGAATCCATTTGAAAGCAATTGTAGAAAAAACACTTATTAATTAATAATAATATAATTATATTTTATATGGACTAAATATTAATTAGCAAAAGTATACTCTTTTTAAGTTCCAAATATTTTTTTAGAAGCAGTTCCCAGGGCAGAATTTCGAAGAGGTAGGTAATAAAATAAAAAAAAATTAAGGATTTATTTTTTATTTTGAAAAATACATATACTAAAGCAATGAACTATACAATTTTTTAGCACCAAAAAGAAGCCGTTTGGAGGCCATTGTAGACCGTTTTGCTGAAGCAAAACGAATCGACGCAGATGCGGCAACTACAGTGGCCTCTGCTATAAATAATTTTGAAAAAACCTACAAAAAAATAAAATTGGAGGAACTGAAAGTGCAAGAAAAAAGACTTAAACTTGATTATTTTTTAAAGTTTGGTACTATGGATGGATTTGATGATCTATTTAACTAGTAACATAGTATTAGATTAGTTAGGTTTAGGTTTAGGCAAGTTAGCATTAGTGTAAGTATATATAGTTTAGTAAGTTCGTTTTTCACTAATTGTAGTTGTAGTATATTTGTAGTTAAATAGGTCATCAAATCCATATTAGTTAGGTTTAGGTTTAGGCAAGTTAGTATTAGTGTAAGTATATATAGTTTCGTAAGTTCGTAGGTATGCAGGGTGTTCTGGTAGGTCTTTTTAAAACCAACGTTTTTCACTAATTGTAACTTAGTATTAGATTAGTTAGGTTTAGGTTTAAGCAAGTTAGTATTAGTTGTTAGTGCTGCTGACTACAAGCCGAGAAGTCGTTGGTTTGATTCCCACCAGGGGTATGGCTGTTTATTTGTGTTTGTCCTATTGCATATCAGTCCTTCGGACTTTAAGCCTGCGGTCCGTTCCTACTCCTAACCCGCTCAAGCCATTCAGTTGGCTTATGGGACTTCTTAGGAAGTAAGGGTGGAACTAAAAGAGTACATTTGTATATTTCTATTTTGTATTTGTATATATAAGTTCTTAAGTATGCAGGGTGTTCCGAAACTATTGTTACAAAAGTTGAGGGCTGCAACCCTCAGTTTACCATGGTAGGTCTCTTCAAAACCAACGTTTTTTGCTTATAAAGTTTAAAATATAAACCCATAGACGCATGGGCTTTGGTTCAGTGCTAATTTTCTGTCATGCGATAAAACGGTGGCAATCACTGTGCGGACTATTATGCACTATTAGAAAATTAGCACAAGGAACGTTTGGCAGGATTTATTAAAAGAAATGTTTCAATTAAAAGTTGCTTAAAATTCCGACCACTGGCATCAATGCATACCTGATAGCGCCCCACCATAGCCACTTGAGCGCGTAGTACATCTTTGTTGTGTGCTGATGTGGCCGTATTTATTTCTTTGTTGAATAGCATAAATTTGCGGTTTTCTTAATAAAACTCCTATTTTCTCCTTGAACTCCATTAATTTATAATAAATTTAAAAAAATTTTGTCTATTAGAAAATCATTAATATTTAATTGTATGAAAATTAATAGTATAATGGATTACATTATTAAACAAATGTTATTATTGTATGTATAATGAAATCAATATTAATATAAATCTTCGGAACCTTGTTATAAAAGCCATTAAAAATCTAGATAAATAGATTTCATAAGTAAATTCGCATAACTAGAACTCAGGTTCTTAAGTTAAGTTACAAAGTATACTAGTCCCAAACTATTCGCACAGCCCAGATGGCCCTTGTGTTAGATTTATTTACATGCCATAATTTTATTTAAGCCTGCTCAACTGAGCTACCTTTGTTTACATTAGGAAACATCCAACTAAGGGAGTTTTAAAACATTTTTGGTACCTATTACTTTTACTCCTTGTCATTAATTTTATTTCATACTATTATATTTAGATTAATTTGTTGTTGAATTTAATAAAATACACGCAAATTATGCTAAATAGTATTAACGTAAACCTTTTATACTAAGAGTAATTCTTCTTTTTAAAGAAAAAAGTGTGGTTCTTAAAAGAACCGTTTTTAAAAGTCAAATCTTCAAAATCGAGCAACCATGCCTTCTCATTTTTAAGAGATAAATGTGAATCTTAAAAAGAACAGTTTTTAAATGTTCAAAATCGAGCAACCACGCCATTTCTTGCTATTCGGCCGGCATCGAGAAGGTGATCATGAACTAAAAAAAATGTTATTATTAGTACTTATAGTAAAACGCTGAAATGAAGTATAATTAAAGTAATAAAGGAAGAAGGATAATTTTTATTGCTATAAACAATAAAAAAAAAAGTTTTTCCTTTATAACTTAATATTGGAGATACTGTTTCAGCATTGTATGGCAGTAGGTACAGGGTGATCCCCTATAATGTCGCCCCCCTTTAACTTTTTTATTTTAAGTGTCCCAAAAAATTTAAAAGTGTGGTTATGTAGGAACTAAAAAATACTTTTTTCTACGTATAAAGAAAATTGATCAGTATACAGGGAAAAACAAAAAGTTTATTTTTTTTCAATGGATCACCCTATATATGAATTTATTTTTCGATTCCTTGTAAAATTCTAAGCATATTTCATATATCATACCATATACCTAAATTCAACCGTTTCTGAAATATTTAAAATATTTTTAAGATAATAAGTTGAAATAGTTTGTCTTTCTCTGTCTGAGTACGCCATTTTTACTTATTTAACAACACTTATTGACATAATGTCACTATAGTAATTTATTTTCAATAAAAATTTTGGTATACTGAGGCTTCTTGATTTTTAACAGTTTAAAAAAACATTTAATGATGACATTTCGAATGCGAATATTTCAGAAACGGTTGAATTTAGGTATATGGTTTGTATATAAATTATGCTCAGAATTTTACAAGGAATCGAAAAATAAATTCAAATATAGGGTGATCCATTGGAAAAAAATAAACTTTTTGTTTTTCCCTGTATACTGATCAATTTTCTAATTTTCTTTATACGTAGAAAAAATAGTAGATTATGTCATAAGGAGTAGAAGCGACTCTTTTTGTGGTGAGTACAGAGATTGACGGCCGAAGCGTAGCTGAGGCAGGCAACTGTACGAAGCACAAAAAGAGCTACTCCAAATAACATATACAATTTTTTTTAAGGGCGTAATATAAAAAATACTTTTTTTTCAAGCGGCCATGATGTACAACCTTATATGCCTGTATAGAGATAGTTGAAGTGCGTCTTTTTCATTAGCGGCAGACAAAAAACTCAAAAAAGCCTAGGGATAGAAGTAAATCCATAGGTGTCTCAATAGACGTCAAATAATAAAATTAATTTATCATTTCATACAAAGCAATCACGTTGTATTAATTATATTAATTATAATCGCACGGAATATTTAGTGATTATTTATTAAATTTTAATTGAACGAAATAAAGAACAACTAGTTTATTAGTATAATATTATGATGATAGACGAGTTGCCAATGTCGGAATTCCAAACAAATGTCAGTACGTCAAAATTAATTCAAGCGCAGCATTTTGACAGAGCAGGGTTTATTTTTAGTTTAGGATATTTATCGGCATTGTAAGTAAGGGTTATAAGTTTTTTTAGTTTTTATCAATAATTTCTAATGCTTTTAGCCAAAATTTTATACCACATGAGTTAAGAGTAAATAAAATAATTCCATTGCTTATCCTATTTATATTACGCCCTTGAAAAAAAAATTGTATATGCTATTTGGAGTAGCTCTTTTTGTGCTTCGTACAGTTGCCTGCCTAAGCTACGCTTCGGCCGTCAATCTCTGTACTCACCACAAAAAGAGCCACTTCTACTCCTTATGACATAATCTACTATTTTAGTTCCTACATAACCACACTTTTAAATTTTTTGGGACACTTAAAATAAAAAAGTTAAAGGGGGGCGACATTATAGGGGATCACCCTGTACATATATATTATAAAAAATATATATAAATTAATTATTGAAATTAAATACATGTATTTATATAATTTTTTAAGTTATTTCTGTTTTAAATATACCTAGTAAATAGTTTTTTCTGATCCTGTAATTTTTTTTTCATACTCTTTGGTTATATTTGATAATATTTTTTTATTAGTTTTTACATATCTTGCTTTGTATAAAGTTTATTTAATAAAAATAACTAGTGACCATACTGATGGCATTGTAAAAATAATTAAAAATGAATAAAAATGATTGTGTTAAATTTGTCTTTTTCTGAATAAATTTTAAATTAAGAATCATATCAAAATCATATCAAATATCCTAGGAATTTAATTATTAAATATAAAAATTCGGTAAGGTGTAACAAATTTTTTTGTGATTTTAGACCCCCGTCACCCTGTTACATACATATCTTGGTAACACAAAGTTATTTTTTTAAATTTGGCGTGAGAAACCTGGGACATATTTATAAAAATTTTAAAAATACCTTGCACTACTGGAATTACATCATCTTCTTCATCTTCAGCAAGTCTCTCTTCATCATCATCCTCAAGGTCATCTCCTCCAGCATTAATTATCATGTTATGGATTACCACACATGAATAAATAATTTCTGCTGCCTTGACAGGATGATAATGTAAGGTTCTGTGTTTGCTCAGGCACCGAAACCTTTGTTTAAGAACACCAAAGCATCGCTCTATTACATTTCTTGCTCTTATATGAGCTGCAGTAAAGCGACCTTCCGGTGTATTTTCTGGGGCATCCATAATAGGGGTAAGCAAATACGGTAATAGTGGGTACCCTGAGTCACCTAAAATATATAATATTTTATACAGGGTGTCCCATAATTAGCGTGCAATACTTTAACAGCAATTTTACGTACAAAAATAAGAAAAAAAGTTCCTATAAACATAGGCGGAGAAGTGCTTTCTAAGGGAGCTACAGCCCCTGAAAGACGAGCCCCTGAAGAAAAAAGTTAGGGTAGTTTTACCTCCACTCCCTATCTATCTGAACCACACCTTATGAAATTGAATTTGTTATCATTCCAACTTATTGGCCATAAAACGTTTGATTTTATCCCAAAATTTCACTTTTCTATCTTGAATGGATTTGGAGATATTAAATGAAAACATCTTCAGGGGCTGAAGCTCCATTGGCAAACATTGCTCAACCTATTTTTATAGGAACTTTTTTTCTTATTTTTGTACGTAGAATCTGCTGTTTAAGTATTGCACGCTAATTATGGGATACCCTGTATATGTTGGTATGTTAGCATAAAAAAGGCTCAGTATATATATATATATATATTAGGGTGTTTCAAAAAAATTAACAATTATTTTTTTTCCAATGGTGTTGAAAAATTAATAGTATATTAAAAAACAAAAATGTTGGCGCCTATTTGAACCCTTAATATTAATATTAAGGTTTGCCTCAATTCATTTTTTGTTTTTCCGTTTCAATAACACGGGAATTTTTTTTTTTCATTTTGTATTCTTATAACTTTGGAATGGTTTGTTTTCGCAACACCCAAGCGAGAGGATTTATAGACAAATTCACGCTCTACAAATGCCTTATTTATATTATTTTTTATGTAAAATCGGTAAAATCACTTTAATTCTGTTAACCTGAGACTGTAAACTTTTTATATATATATATATATATATATTTTAAACACCCTGTATATACATTATGTATATATGAATACATTAGATACAAAACTGGGTTTTTGCACATTTTTTAAAAATATGTATTTTATCATATTTATGTATATTACTTCACTGCCTACAGCATACCTAAGTAAACCAGATGCATAAGATAATATTTTTAAAATAAATTACATATAAAAACTTAACGTATATGCAAAACTGGGTATTTGTTAGATGCAAAACTCGGTATTTGCTGTTGACCAATCACGTCGCTAGTTTACACATGTCGTGACGACATAACAATTACCTGATTAATTGTTATTTTGTTGGTATTTGCACTTTTCAATTGCAAAACTTGGTCTTTGAACGAGGAAGATGCAAAAGTGTGTTTTTAAATCTTTTGATTTCAATTATTTACTAAACTACCTAATTTTAAAGGATTTTTTCTTTACTTTTTTGAATAAAAATGATCCAAAAGCACTTCTATACAATTTTTGCATTTTTTTTTCAAAAATGATCTTATTAGCGGTTTTTCATGTTTTTCTTAAAATCACTTATCCTGCAAATATAGAGTTTTGCATTTAATGTATATTATATATATATTTATATAAATAAAAAAAAAGTTTACAGTCTCAGGTTAGCAGAATTAAAGTGATTTTACATAAAAAATAATATAAAATTTGTTATATGGAATATTATATTTTTTTGTATTTTATTTAAAAATATTTCAAATTTTTTATTAGTGTTATTTTTGATTGCTGATATCTTCGAAACGGTTGATCTGAAGAACTTTGACCTTCAGATGTTTTTTGTAGAGCGTGAAATTGTCTATAACTCCTCTCGATTGGGTGTTGAGAAAACAAACCATTCCAAAGTTATAAGAATTCAAAATGAAAAAAATAAGAATTCCCGTGTTATTGAAACGGAAAAACAAAAAATTAATTGAGGCAAACCTTAATATTAATATTAAGGGTTCAAATAGGCGCCAACATTTTTGTTTTTTAATGTACTATTAATTTTTTAACACCATTGGAAAAAAAAATTGTTAATTTTTTTGAAACACCCTAATATATATATATATATATACAGACTGTATAGAATCAAGTAAGTAAGGCTGGAGACAAGGATGACAAATTATATTCTGATCAGAGGAAAAGAAACAAACTTTAATTGGGCGTGGTTTAAACCAAGCCATTCGTAATTACAAACCATAGTTGCCAGGTTGTTTTAAATCAGAAGAGTACGATTATAATTATTTAATAAATAGTTCAATTTTATTTGTTTGAAACTTTAAAAATAACAAAAAAATTAATATTATGTCAAAAATAATTTGATTTAGTTAATTTTCTTACTTTTAATATTAAAAAATAAAAAAAACAACCCTTTTAGGAAACAATAATAGCATATGGCAACAGCGCGGCATGCCGCGGATTGTAGCTACACTGGGTAAAGGCCTATTTTGAAACATATTTTGAAATAAAGTTTGTATTTGGCGATACGGCGATACCATAATTTGGTATTTTTCTTCACGGGTAAAAACCATTTTATTTGAGAAAATACTTTTTTATTCTTAACAAAGACGTACGCAAAGTCTCAGTGCACTTCTTAAACTGACGCACAGACAGTGTTGCCAGTAGTAGAACAATTAAAGTACTGAAATGGCAATAAAAACGTATTGAATTTGAAAGATAACGTACTGACTTTGAGAAATAAATATTAAACTTATATGAACGTAATTTTATTTTGTAATTTATCAATAAACACATGCACATAAATAAACTATAAACATCAAAAGAACAAAATAGATAATTATTATTATACCTATACAAAAAAACAATATTGTTGGTAAAAGTAAAAAATAGTCTACCTATCGATAATTAATTTTCTTTTTTAACAAAGATTGAGGTATTTGGCTTCAATAATTCCTATTATAATTGGCTTCAATAATTCCTATGAGCGGTTCTTGGCGAACTTGGAACAAACCTTATGTCAACACTAAGTAGACAACGCGCGCTACCAACAGTTTAAAACTTAAAATACCAGGATACTAAAATAACTCAGTATCACCAACCTAAACTTTTCATTTTTTCTTTAATTTTTATTTAAATAAAGGGAAAAAAATCTAAAACTGGGAAACGTACCGAAAACCATCAACGAGGTACTTGCTTACTTTTTTTAATTCGAAAGTACTGAATTCGGTACAAACGTACTGACGCTGGCAACACTGCGCACAGATCATACGACAATGATACAAATTCAATCCCTACCACAGTGGGCGTGGTTTGGCACTTGTTTTATTTAAGTGTATCTATTCGTTTTAATACACACTGTATATATATATGTACTGAACCTTTTGTATGCTAATAAACCATATTACATATTTGTAAATAATTATTAAAAAATATATAAAACATTTATCATACCAATTAGCCACTCATCATTCCACTGCCCTGAAACATATTGCTCGTGCAACATATTTCTTACCAAACTTAATGCCCAAATTCCAGAATCATGAGTTGAGCCTGGAAATCTGGCATTGCAGTTTAGAATTCTCAACTCATGGTCACAAATCTAAAAAAAATAAAGTTAGTATTATTGCAAATTAAATATTATTAAAATTATTGCTAAATACCATTTGAACATTAAGGCTGTAATACCCCTTTCTATTATAGTAGGCTATCCCAGGCCTTACAGGGTCTTCAGTAGCAGGAGCCACAATTGCCACATGGGTGCAATCAATGGCACCTATCACCCCCGGAAGATTAAACATTGTTTCGAACCTACAAATTACAAACAACACATAAATAATTAAGTTTATATTATTAGAAAGGGTGTACTTACCCATGCTTAATTTCATCTCTTGCAGGACCAGCAGGAGGAAACTGAATGTGGTCCTGCAGTAAATGCTGAAACGCACTTGTAGTTTCCTTTAAAATTTTACAGAAGGTGGAAACTTCAAAGGGAAAAAGGAAGTTGTCAGAAATGGATTTCTGGTAACTTCCTTGACCAAAAAAATTTAAAGTCGATAGCACCTAAAACAAATGCATGGATATTTATAATCTACCTAAAATAAACATACAGGGTGTCCATTAATTAATGATAAACATCAAAACCAGATTCTGTATGTAAAAATAATGAGATTTAAAATTATTTACCTACGTTCAAAAGTTGATTATAACCAAGATGCAGGGTGTTTTTAAATAACTTTGGAAAAAACCGACGTTTTTGCACAAAAATTGGTATTTTTCAGAGAGGATTTTCTAAAAAAACTCATTAGTTTTTAGAGGGGGCTGTATGCAAAACATTGTATATGTTTAAAGTAAAATAAAGTTTTTCCTTTGCCTATTTTTTAAAATTGTTAATTCAGGTACATCAGGTTTTACCAATAAAGGACAATAGAATTTTGTATTATGTATGTATGTAAACAAGTTTTGACATTTTAAATTCATGAAGCAACCTGAAAAAGTAAAAAATAGGCTATATGCAATGCGTTGCAGACTGCTCTCTTTAAAATCTACATTAAGTTTTTTAGGAAATTTAAAATTTCTGCTCTGAAATATACCCAATTACCAAACTTTTTGCAAAAAACATTTGTTTTTTAAAAACAAACATTTCACTAGGTCACCCTATATGCTGTATAAACTTGTAGGTAAGTTTGGTTAAATCCATATCAATGGTTAAATTTCTGCTCTGAAATATACCCAATTACCAAACTTTTTGCAAAAAACATTTGTTTTTTAAAAACAAACATTTCACTAGGTCACCCTATATGCTGTATAAACTTGTAGGTAAGTTTGGTTAAATCCATATCAATGGTTAAATTGTGGGAGTAATACTTTTACCTAAAGAATCATTTTGCTGTATACCATTAATTGGAGGACACCCTGTATATTTTTAAATATTATTTTAGAATGTATTATTTTATTATTATTGCATTTTGCAATATAAATTATTAATACTTCAATAATTTACCTTTAGTTCAACAGAAATTGCAGTTTTCCGTTGCCCCTGCGTTAAAAATGGTTCTAATTTGAAAATTATTTGTTCTGCAACAAATTTGGTTACCCTAAAATATCGCAAAAACATTTTATTCTCCAAATTAAAAGGATTGCTGTCATCACGCAGCCTTCGGCGTTGCAAATTAAGTTCATGACTAAAAATATAAAAATTCATAATTAATATTACTTCGAGTGTAATTTATATAAATCGCACTTTCAGTAAAATTGTAGCGTACCTTAAAATAATTATTTTGGAGAAATTAAATTGCAAAAACTCGAATTTGTTTATTTTAATTTGTTTATTGTTATACTTATGTACCTATATGGAGAACCTATTAAAACTATTTAAATAAACAAATTCCAGTTTTTACATTTTAATTATACCAAACTAGGTACTAATTTAAGGTTATGCCACTATTTTCCTGGGAGTACGAAACATTTTCAATGTATTTACCAAATTAATCAATTATTACTTACCTTTGATTTTCACCTTCTATCATTTCCTCGATTTCTTCCACAATTAGTTGCTCGATTTCATTTCCCAAATCGTTCATTTTTGAGTATAGCAATAATTAATTAACTATAAATAAACCACAATCCGTAAAATACACGTTTTACCAAATCTTAGATTTAAAATCTATGATCAAAAGATTAGGTTATAAACATTCCGCAAAGAACAGGGTAACCAACTTCATAAAAAAAGAATATACTTCCTTTCCGATCGTGGCGCTAAATTCAAATTTAACATGTTATAATTAAATTTTTAACGGCATCTCTGAAGCAGCCGTTTAAATTTCGAGGTTAGAATATGTTAAAATTGATTTATGAGTCATGGTTGCTTGGATATCATAAAGATCAACAGCCAAAAACACGTAGTGGGGGAAACAAGACTACATTAAATGAAACGTATCAGCTTGTCAGGTAATAAAACGCAAACCAATACTTATTTCTTTTCTGGTGATATTTTTAACATAACCAGTTAACAGGAAAGTTACATCAATGGGCCCATTGTGTCCTATCTCTCCGAGGATAATGCCATTTCCACCTGGCTAGATAGCGAAAGGGCAGCCGGTCAGGAGCTATCCGGCTTGTTTGGCAAAGAAGACTTTGCTCAGCTTGCTCAGGAGTTTGAGTATCAGGGTTTTGATGTTCGCAGAATAATCAAGACTATGATTCTACTGCATAGGAAGGGTTTGAGTCGCCCTGAACTCACCGTCAGTGATCCAACTGGCGTCAAGATTTATTCCAATAGAGACAGCTTGTTGTCTGACATCCGCATCATGATTGCCATTTTCGTGACAAGAGGCAGTGATGTAAAGAAGATCAAGGATAAGTCCACTGAATCTGCCTCTAAAGTGATCACATCCCTGGTGGAGAAGTACAAGATCAGCCTCCAGGTAAGGGAATCCAGAACTTCTCTAGGCCCCGAAGTCATCACCCTGCCTAGAGTGGCTGCTTGCTTTCCTCTTGTGGTATGCCAGGCATTCAATAGTGGGGTTGGTAAGACACTATACAGCCTCAATGATTTGAGCCTCCCTGACTGCACAAGCAGAGCCATCCTCACGACATCCATAACCGCTCTGATTCCAAAACTCACAAAGAGCAATGTGAACAACATCATGCCATTGATCTTGTTGTGCCATGTTCTCACTGACAACATCATACACACCAGGAAGACTGTTACCAGGCTGGAGCACATGCTGACCTACATGAGAGCAGAGTACAGGTCTCTAGCTACACCGGATGCTTCCAGGATGGCTGCATTTGCTGAGTTTGGGTACCTGACAGCTGACAAGTCAAACTTCACTGCTAACCTGATCACGGCTTCAGCTAAGGCACTGGACAAGATAAAAGAACTGAGGCCTGAAGACGGAATATCTCCCAGATATCCACCCTTATTGTGACCCTTGTTCCGGGGCATTCACTACCGCGAAGGTACCCGGACAAGCCTAGTTTTCTCCTGGATTTGAATACTGTGAGTTGGCCGAGGTAGGACTGAGATCGACGTCTGCCATCTCACCCAGCACCCGATTAAGACACTTTCCCCGGATTTGACGACTACCCGATTGTGACAACGCCTGGCAGCAGGATAAGTTTACCTATATTCTTTTCTTTACTTTATTACGTGGTATTTATACGTTATCTTGTTATATGAATATTTTTGTAAGGTTTGTTGTTCTGTGCCAAGGCTGACCAGCTTTTGCCCGTATAACCAGCTGCTGGTTGGTTTTGATCCAGACCAACGGCCAATTTACTTTTGATTTTCTTTATCTTTATTGGTCAGTATTGTTCGTTGTGTTGCGAACTGATTTGGTTAAGCTTGACCGTATAACCAGGTTTACCCAGATCAGATTGCAACCCTCGGGTTGCTAACCTTATTACACCTACAAGCTTAACTTGTAGTGTCACCTCAATTTTGTTTTGCCCTGGTTGCCCTAAGCACCAGTTTTACTTAATTTTGTTTTGCCCTGGTTGCCCTAAGCACCAGTTTTACTTAATTTTGTTTTACCCTGGTTGCCTTAAGCACCAGTTTTACTTAATTTTTATTTTGCCCTGGTAGCCTTCAGCTACAGAGTGGCATTTTACTCGCAGAACATATAGATTTTAGAGTTTTATTTTGTATCACTGCGAACTGAATTGTTGTTATCACAACATACAATGGCCGCCTGGGAACACATTGTGTCCTATCTCTCCGAGGATAATGCCATTTCCACCTGGCTAGATAGCGAAAGGGCAGCCGGTCAGGAGCTATCCGGCTTGTTTGGCAAAGAAGACTTTGCTCAGCTTGCTCAGGAGTTTGAGTATCAGGGTTTTGATGTTCGAAGAATAATCAAGACTATGATTCTACTGCATAGGAAGGGTTTGAGTCGCCCTGAACTCACCGTCAGTGATCCAACTGGCGTCAAGATTTATTCCAATAGAGACAGCTTGTTGTCTGACATCCGCATCATGATTGCCATTTTCGTGACAAGAGGCAGTGATGTAAAGAAGATCAAGGATAAGTCCACTGAATTTGCCTCTAAAGTGATCACATCCCTGGTGGAGAAGTACAAGATCAGCCTCCAGGTAAGGGAATCCAGAACTTCTCTAGGCCCCGAAGTCATCACCCTGCCTAGAGTGGCTGCTTGCTTTCCTCTTGTGGTATGCCAGGCATTCAATAGTGGGGTTGGTAAGACACTATACAGCCTCAAGGATTTGAGCCTCCCTGACAGCACAAGCAGAGCCATCCTCACGACATCCATAACCGCTCTGATTCCAAAACTCACAGAGAGCAATGTGAACAACATCATGCCATTGATCTTGTTGTGCCATGTTCTCACTGACAACATCATACACACCAGGAAGACTGTTACCAGGCTGGAGCACATGCTGACCTACATGAGAGCAGAGTACAGGTCTCTAGCTACACCGGATGCTTCCAGGATGGCTGCATTTGCTGAGTTTGGGTACCTGACAGCTGACAAGTCAAACTTCACTGCTAACCTGATCACGGCTTCAGCTAAGGCACTGGACAAGATAAAAGAACTGAGGCCTGAAGACGGATTATCTCCCAGATATCCACCCTTATTGTGACCCTTGTTCCGGGGCATTCACTACCGCGAAGGTACCCGGACAAGCCTACTTTTCTCCTGGATTTGAATACTGTGAGTTGGCCGAGGTAGGACTGAGATCGACGTCTGCCATCTCACCCAGCACCCGATTAAGACACTTTCCCCGGATTTGACGACTACCCGATTGTGACAACGCCTGGCAGCAGGATAAGTTTACCTATATTCTTTTCTTTACTTTATTACGTGGTATTTATACTGGAGTATACGTTATCTTGTTATATGAATATTTTTGTAAGGTTTGTTGTTCTGTGCCAAGGCTGACCAGCTTTTGCCCGTATAACCAGCTGCTGGTTGGTTTTGATCCAGACCAACGGCCAATTTACTTTTGATTTTCTTTATCTTTATTGGTCAGTATTGTTCGTTGTGTTGCGAACTGATTTGGTTAAGCTTGACCGTATAACCAGGTTTACCCAGATCAGATTGCAACCCTCGGGTTGCTAACCTTATTACACCTACAAGCTTAACTTGTAGTGTCACCTCAATTTTGTTTTGCCCTGGTTGCCCTAAGCACCAGTTTTACTTAATTTTGTTTTGCCCTGGTTGCCCTAAGCACCAGTTTTACTTAATTTTGTTTTACCCTGGTTGCCTTAAGCACCAGTTTTACTTAATTTTTATTTTGCCCTGGTAGCCTTCAGCTACAGAGTGGCATTTTACTCGCAGAACATATAGATTTTAGAGTTTTATTTTGTATCACTGCGAACTGAATTGTTGTTATCACAACATACAATGGCCGCCTGGGAACACATTGTGTACTATCTCTCCGAGGATAATGCCATTTCCACCTGGCTAGATAGCGAAAGGGCAGCCGGTCAGGAGCTATCCGGCTTGTTTGGCAAAGAAGACTTTGCTCAGCTTGCTCAGGAGTTTGAGTATCAGGGTTTTGATGTTCGCAGAATAATCAAGACTATGATTCTACTGCATAGGAAGGGTTTGAGTCGCCCTGAACTCACCGTCAGTGATCCAACTGGCGTCAAGATTTATTCCAATAGAGACAGCTTGTTGTCTAACATCCGCATCATGCTTGCCATTTTCGTGACAAGAGGTAGTGATGTAAAGAAGATCAAGGATAAGTCCACTGAATCTGCCTCTAAAGTGATCACATCCCTGGTGGAGAAGTACAAGATCAGCCTCCAGGTAAGGGAATCCAGAACTTCTCTAGGCCCCGAAGTCATCACCCTGCCTAGAGTGGCTGCTTGCTTTCCTCTTGTGGTATGCCAGGCATTCAATAGTGGGGTTGGTAAGACACTATACAGCCTCAAGGATTTGAGCCTCCCTGACAGCACAAGCAGAGCCATCCTCACGACATCCATAACCGCTCTGATTCCAAAACTCACAGAGAGCAATGTGAACAACATCATGCCATTGATATTGTTGTGCCATGTTCTCACTGACAACATCATACACACCAGGAAGACTGTTACCAGGCTGGAGCACATGCTGACCTACATGAGAGCAGAGTACAGGTCTCTAGCTACACCGGATGCTTTCAGGATGGCTGCATTTGCTGAGTTTGGGTACCTGACAGCTGACAAGTCAAACTTTACTGCTAACCTGATCACGGCTTCAGCTAAGGCACTGGACAAGATAAAAGAACTGAGGCCTGAAGACAGTTCCCTGACTGAGGTGCTAGGTGAGATTGTTGCGTGGAATTAAACCAAAAGGGTTGTAAACCCAAGTGATCACTTCGGTATTATTTTTGGTATTTATCCTAAACACAGGTATAATCACTTATTGCGTTATTTTAAATTATATATCAGTAATAAACCTTTAGTTATATCTATTTCGTGATTTTCTCTTTCTACATTTTAAGGGCCACTTAAATCACGTGGCGCCTATGAACATCCCTTTATAACCCACACCCTTGAGCAACTATAGAGTCGGGCAGAGCCCTTAAAACTAGATATTACTTTAGATAGCGCCCACTGAAAAGTGAACCGTGACAATTTTTTTTTACTTTTTAAAAAATTCCGATTTTACAATTTTTTCAAATATTTCAAGGGCTTTGCGGAGGCTCAAGATGTTTTTCGATTTGGCTTAAAATTTAACCACGTATTATTTGCACTTAAAGGCAACTTTTTGGATACCTACTTTTTTAAATTAAAAAAAAGAAGTTTTTCGGCCCACCCTAACTGTTACAGGAGCCAATAACAGAATTTGTACACCGGTTAGAGAAGGCAGCCAGGAAGACGATGAACCAGGAAGTGGATGAAAAACGGGCCGTATACCTGCAAGAGGTATTGAAGAACATGCACATCCAGTTTCTGGTGGGCATGGTGCCAACGTTAAGGGTGGTCCAACTACCTACCAAAAAGCTGTAGAAATTGCAAAAGAATTGGAAGCCAGCTTCAAGCAATGGGGCAGAAGTCCCAGAATAAAAACAGTAGGACAGGTGAACACATCCGGATCCCCCCTGGAGCGAATCAAGCAGAACCGGTTGCGGTGTTACAGCTGTAACCAACCAGGACACCTAGCCAGGGAATGTAGACAGAATTATAGGATCCGTTGCTATCCCTGCAACGAAGTTGGGCACATGGCAAGGCACTGTTCAAAAAACGCTAAAGCCACCCTAGAAGATAGCTGCAAAAACAACACTTTGGCAAAAGTAAACGGGCAGCCTCTTTCTAGACTCGGGAGCTGCTTTGTCCTTAATCAAGACGTGTATGGTGGACAACTACGACGTGGATGCGAAGACATTAGTAGACATACAAGGGCAGAGGATTCCCGTCGTGGGCACGACGAACCTCAATATTCAAATTGGAGACGGTACATGGAGACACCCATTGGATTGGTACATCGGAAGCCAAGTTATATGGTAATTGTCAGGGTATATTAGCATGCAGCAGCGGACCAGTAGCAAACATTGAGAAAAGTCAGTTGACACGGTCGGGTTCCCCACAGAGAGGAGCCTTTCAACCCCGACTTTGACCCAATGGTGTGGACGGAGACAGAGAAGAGAGGGGCGTCCGCAGTGAAGATATTTGTAATAGGGTTAGAGTAGACAATGAGGATGAAAAAGTAGAATGCAGTACTAGTACGGGATTAGGAGATAAGTTGGGGACTGCTCGAATTAGGACCGTCCACCTGCAGGAACACCTAATAAAACCACCAAGATCGCAAGTTATTGTACAAGGGATACAAAATATTGCGATAATGGAGCCCATGGAAGTGCACGTCCATGGACTTCTATATAGAGTACCACTAACGGGAAATTTTAAGAAGAGATAGAAGAAATGTTAGAAGCGGGAGTGATAAAACCATTAAGCAGTCCATGGTCAGCACCTGTAGTTATGGTAGCAAAAAAAACCTATTAATGGAGAACAATAGTACGTGTCTGCATCGACTACAGGGAGCTGAACAAAATTACCAAAAGGGACTTCTTCCCACTACCGAATATACAAGAAACTCTGGACACGCTGGGCGAGGCACAATATTTCACGACACTAGATTTGGCTAACGGTCAAAGTTGCCAAAGAAGACAAAGAGAAGACAGCATTTACCGCATTATGAATGCCTTAGAATGACATTTGGGCTCATAAACACTTCAGCTAAGTGGCAGCGGCTTATGTGTGCGGTGTTATCCGGATTAACCAACGATAAGTGTCTAGTCTATCTGGATGACATCAACATTTTTTCTAAGACCCAAAAGGACCACCATCATCTCCAAAGATGGCGTTAAACTAAACCCAAAGATAGCAGCCATTCAGAAATTTCCAATTCCAAAATGTATTAAGGACATACAAGCATTTTTAGGGCTCTCAGGGTTTTACACAAGATTTTTTACCCGAAGCGGAAGACAATGGTATCCAAGGGACTGTACCCGCCAGGCAAGGACGGATTATACTAACGGACGAACAATGGGTCTTAGCAGTAGACATCAACTTGAGAAACTTTCTGGATCAGGCGTAAAAAGTCAAAAAAAGGATGGTATAGTTGAAGTTAGCAAGAGGTTCGTTAAAGAATTACCTAATGGAAGCATCCTGATAGGAGAACAAGCCATAATAGACGACAGGGTCGACGCCATTATCAAAGCTGTAAATGGTATTTTGGAAACAAAACTTCCCCAAGAAATAAATAAAAGAGGACTGCTGGACGTAGAAGGAACAGCATTTAAATTTCTGTTTGGAACCCCGGATAATAATGACTTGCTGAACCTTCATGACCAGTTGAAGAAGTATGCAGACCATGACTAAGAAGTTGTTCATGTAGTGAAAGCGCAGGCAAGTGTACTAAACAGGGCATACACTTTATCAAAGAAGAACAGTGCCACACTGACCCAGATGGTAGAATCGCTTCGATTACTACTACATGAAATACTCAGAACCAAAGAACAACTCCAGAGGAACCATGACGTCACCATCCGACTTATCAATATGAACGTCAATATAAATACAAATATAAGGATATTAGAATCCATACTGTCCTTATTAGAATCCCAACTGGACAAATGAATGATGGGATTAGACAAAGCATCTAATTTAAAATTCAGCAACGCTATTGTACCACCTCAAATACTGCAAGTTATTAAACAACTACCAACCAGTTATACATTTCATGTGTAAATGGTATTTTGGAAACAAAACTTCCCCAAGAAAGAAATAAAAGAGGACTGCTGGACGTAGGAGGAACAGCATTTAAATTTCTGTTTGGAACCCCGGATAATAATGACTTGCTGAACCTTCATGACCAGTTGAAGAAGTATGCAGACCATGACTAAGAAGTTGTTCATGTAGTGAAAGCGCAGGCAAGTGTACTAAACAGGACATACACTTTATCAAAGAAGAACAGTGCCACAATGACCCAGATGGTAGAATCGCTTCGATTACTACGACATGAAATACTCCGAACCAAAGAACAACTCCACCTCAAATACTGCAAGTAATTAAACAACTACCAACCAGTTATACATTTCTACTACCGTCGTATAATGAAACATCGAAGATGTCATCCCATTACAACGCCCCAAAACAGTACCTGGCTGTCACAGATGATGGACAATCCTACTACGAATTCGATGGTGGAGAATTAGCCGAGTGCACCGAAACCGAGGTCAAGATATGCAAACCAACACATTTAATTCGTCACTTACCAGAGCC
Organism: Brassicogethes aeneus; assembly: GCA_921294245.1. Taxonomy (NCBI): domain Eukaryota; kingdom Metazoa; phylum Arthropoda; class Insecta; order Coleoptera; family Nitidulidae; genus Brassicogethes; species Brassicogethes aeneus. The sequence continues at coordinate 15,523,449 of OV121142.1, read as the reverse complement.
TTTTTGCAACATAGCTCTATTTAGACAGGATACAAGGCTGAAACACCACTACTGAAAAAATTAACTTCAAGCCAGTTTCCCAATTCTTAAGGACCAAAGGAGATAATAAATGGGCATATGGATTAGTTGGACAACATAAAATGGTTATAAATTATCTACGAAAAAACAATACTCAAAATGATTTCCAAACCGTAAAATCATTTAAACTTAAAGGAAGTGGTATACTGTCATTAGAAAAAGGATGCAAAAATCTATGGTCACACACTTCTTCCTCACAGCGAAGCAACAGTTCCGCTCCACTCAAGCTTCGATAAATTAGAGATGCCAGCATTAATCAGTTTTCTACCCTCAGCGCCAGTAAAAGAAGAGGAAGCAGACCCCACAATGACATTTTTTAATTATGCCAAAACCAAGAACTTCACAGTCACCGAAATAAAGATGGATCAATTACAATGCATAACAACCCAGCTCAAGGCCCTGGAATATGAGGAAAATCAGGGATACTGGTTATACATAACCATTGCATAGGTAACCGCTGGAGTCATAATAGTCATAACTATATGGTTCAATTGTTCAAGTAAAGTTCGTCTCCGCCCCAGTCCCAGTTCCTGCCGAAAAAGACCCCAAACGTGAGAATGACACTATTTAAGGAGTTAGTTAAAAATAGCTAGGGTTAGAATTAGGGTATTGTTTAGGAATGTGCAGTTTTTTTAGTTAGGTTGAAGAAAGACATACTACGTATGTAGTATGTATCTTTCTTTAAAAAAAAGGAGCAATGTTAGGTTTACACCTATAAATTACAATATTTTTCTACTTTGTTCGGCATATTGCAACAGATTTTGGATATTTCTTAAATAAGGTCAATGGCTAGGTCGGGTCAAGATTACACGCTTCGTTATATTTCAATTAAGTCTTATCTAAATAATTATGCGTATTTTTCCTGCGAAATATGACACAATTTTATCACGCCATTTTTCTAGAATAAAAATAACGCAACAACATTTTGCCGATAGGTCGGGACCTAAGTAAAGTTAATTACTTTATTTCCTAAGCTAATTAAATTCAATTCACCAAACACTCTAGTAGTCAATAAGCAGCAGTGCCAAGTGCAGTGCAGATACCATTTTCTACCTTTAAATTACCTTATTTTTCCAAAGAGTCAAGTCAATGTTCGCTGGTATAATTATTTGTGAGTATAATCTATTACCTTGTTGTTTAAACTGATATTGCTCTCCCTGGGGGAAACTGTAGAGTTTATTGTTATCTAACTTTATTATTAATTACTATTATTTGCCTTGGCTATATTTTACCATAGTTATTAATTAGACTTTACTTTAATTTCTTTTATCTTTAATTTTGCTTTAGTTTTATTTTAATTTTACTTTAGATTAACTTGTATTCTTTTGTTGGTTGGAAAAACTCATTTTAGTCATAAACACCTTTTTATTTCACAAATGCATAGCCTGAGAGACAACGGACCCACCGGTCCTGGTGGCAGACTACCTTTCAGAGTAACCAATCAGATCGCTCGACCGCGCACCTAACACATCACGATTAAAATTTCTCACTTGGCGCTCCATTACAATCATTCTAAACAGATTATGCGGACAACCTAAAAGAAAATGACAGTTTGTGACATTTGCACACCATTATTTATTTTTTATGACCTACCTATGTTAAGTTCTTAAATATAACATTAAACTGAAGTTGTTTGGTCTTTAACCGTATATCTCATTAAAAAAAGAGATACCGACCTGAATCAAAAAACAAAATGTTAAGAAAATATGGGGCTATAGTTTATTTATGAGACATATGCTGTTATGGCTGGTACAATCCACAGGGCGTTTAAAATTTCCGGGTAAAAACTTATTACCACTCTTGCTCCCTGTATATACTTAAAATGTAAATTTAAAAAAATATTTCAATAAACGAATTATTACCGAAGAGTAAACGTATGAGTTAAAAGGGGAAAACGGCCGAAAAATTAAAAGAGTTCATATAAAAGACCTTACAGCCGTTGACGCGTAATAACGAAATATAGTCCAGTTTATTAATGCTTGTGTTTTAGATCCCGATTTAGCAGGCATGAGTGAAATGAAGGACGAAGTCGTCCAGGAGCTGGACGCGGCAATGCGGGAGCTGGAGAGGCAAGCCAGCCCCTCTATCCCTGCCATGACCAACATCGCCTCGCCCAGCTCAATGGACACCGAGGATGCCCCACCCGCCGCCATCAAGACAACACCCGTCACCGAGGAAGCGCCACCCGCCGCCATCGAGACACCACCCGTCGCTCAAGGCGCCCCACCAGCCGCCATCGAGACACCACCCGTCGCTCAAGGCGCCCACCAGCCGCCATCGAGGCACGCCCTGCCGCTCAGGACGCCCCGCCAGCCACCACCGAGGCGCCGCCCGTCGCCCGGGGAGCCCCACCGGCTGTTGCAACGGAACCATCCTTCGCCGCCGGGACCCCGAGGAAATATGGGGTGCGGAGCAACCGGCTACCACAGCTACGGCCAGTTCTGCCGCCCCCTGCTCAGCGTTCAGCTCCCAGCGTCGCCAATATCACCAGGGCCCAGGTCAAATATGGGGTGCGGAGCAACCGGCTGCCGCAACTCCGGCCAGTCTTGTCAGCTGCAGCCCCAGCCCAGCGGCCGGTGTCCTGGACTCCCCGGAGGGCGGGAAATCTACAGCAGAGGCGGGTCCCTGAGCCGGCGGTGGTGTCCCGTGCCCGAGCCTGCCCGGAGGTTCGATTCGAGGGGCGGAATGTATATCTGCAGACGGGCAAGGACGTCTGTTGGAGGTGCGGAGCGACCGGCCACCGCCGGGATCAGTGCCCGCCCCAGAACAGGCATGTAGAGTTTTGCTCCAGCTGCGGACGGATTGGGGTGCGATCCGTGGAGTGCTGCGCCTCCGTTTCAGAGGCAAGAGGGTTCTGCGGACGGTGCGGAGCCCGGATTGTCCGGCTCCACGGGTCCTCCGGACTCCCCAATTTCTGCGGGACCTGCGGCACCCGGCTGAGGTCAAGCCGAAAGTGAAGGAATATACTTTTTTTTAGTTATTAGTGGCCGTTATTGGCCGTTGAGTTGTTCACATTAAGTCTCTTGCCGTAAAAGGGTCGTTAGTTTTATTTTGAAAGAAATATACCTAGTTTATTAGTTATTAGTGGCCGTTATTGGCCGTTGAGTTTTTCGCATTAAGTTCTTGCCGTAAAAGGGTTATTAGTTTTATTTTGGGGATAATTGTTGAGTTTCGGAAGCGTGGGTTTTTGGTTGTTATTTTATTCGGGAGGGTAGAAAAAAATAATAAATAAATTTCTTTTTTTTTCCAAAGTGGGAGGGGAATGTAACGAAGTTACTTTATTTTGGTAAAATCAGTATTTGGGGTCGTAGAACTGCGATTCAAGTTTTGTAATGTTTCGGATGATTTAGAGAATGTTAAAAAATAGAGAAAGCCGCGCCGTCTTTATTGGGTCTATGAAGCCGTAAATACCTATTTAACTATGAATGATTTTGTACGCTGTCGCTGTACTGAATATACTAGACGGGGCAGACGCGTGTGTTACGGACGCCGACCCTGCAGCCGGTACAGCGACCTAAGAATTAAAGTTAAAGGAAATATCATATAATATTAAACAAAATCAAGCTACATCCGTTAAGACATAAAAACCCGTGTAATTTACTTTTCGCAATTCTGCAAAATAATCATTTTGTGCTTTTTTCCTTTTTATAAAATTTATTTTTGATCAGTGTTGATTGAATCGTCAAATCATTAACTTGTTAACTTCTTCTTCAATAAATATTTGGTGTTCATAAAAACTTGTGTTTTCATCCAAAATATTTAACTGGCGCTGCGAACAGGATTGCCAAAACGTATATCAACGGTTCGTTTTACGATTTATTTGGAAATCCGGACCAAGAACGAAGAACGTTAAAGACGCAAGAAAAATCAAGAAGCTTATCGACAGAAAGACCTGATCAGACCAAATTCTTCATCGAAGTCAATTTTTGAACATTCTTCCCGGAATTTGCTGCCAAGTCTGCTGTTTCAACGTTATGTGGTATTCCCTCATTTTCCTTCCGTAAGTACCTCTTGGTTTCCCCTTGTTCAAAATCAATCAATCACACTCACTTAATAAAAATAAGAAAAATAAAAAATTAATTTATATTCAAGCACGTTGGTTAATAATTTATATTTAGGTATTGCATACATTTTAATATTAAATTAAAAACTTTATTGCTTATATTTTATTATTAAATTTAAATTTAAGCACAGTTAATAAATAGACAAATTTATTAATTAATTAATAATAATAATTTATAATTAATAGCAAACACTTTATTATTGTTTAAATAATATATTAATTTTAGTTTACATCGCATAAATTTTATTTTTATTTTTATTAATTTTAGTATACGTTGCATATTTTATTAAGCCTTATCGTGTAAATAAATGTCATTGAGTGAAATTCATTTAAGTGATTTGGACGAAAACGAATTGCAAACCATCCGAGACTTACGTTATCGAAACCACGAAAATTCCGATTCAGATTCGGATCTCTCTGTTCGTAGTTTGGATAACCGCTTTCGCGAAAATATTATCATGGCCATTGCAATTTCTAATGATGAACTTAAAGCATTTTGTAAAACGATACCTGAGTACAGCCACGAGAATGGTAATCTAAATGAATTCATTCATGCTGTTGATAAAATAGTATCGCTTTTTCCAGGAACATTTACTATTACAAATCCTCAACGTTTGTTGTTTAATTTATATATAGTGGGTAAAATTAAAGGGCTTCCTAAAGATTTTATAACTTCTAATAATTATGACGCGTTTGTTCCTAATAATTTTAATACTTGGGCAACTATTCGGGCCCAATTGCTGACAAAATTTGGTGAAATTCGATCGGAGGCAACCCTCGAAAGAATTTTATGTAGTTTAACTCAAAAACCAAATGAATCTTTTATGGACTTTCATCTTCGCATTAATTTAAAATTAAATGAGCTTATTCAGTTAACTCGATTAAAAAATAATCAACAACCAGCTGTAGTTGAAGCTCAAAAACAAATATATACAAACAAGGCATTAATGACGCTTAAAACAGGTATTAATCAACCATATAGAGACCTTTTATGTTCAACATCCCCCGACACAATGGAGGATTGTGTAAAACGCTGTTCTGATTACGATAATTTAATGGCTCATCGAAAAAGTTTAAGTTATCAATCACAAAATTCTCGATCTCAAAATGTTAAACATAACCCCAACTATTCGCAAAATTTTAGAAATAACCCCAATCGTTCGCAAAGTCAAAGTTATAATAAAAATTTGCCACAAAATTCTAATTCGCCTTCTTATCATTCGCAAACGTATCCGCGACAAAGTTCTGAGAATAAACCAGGTTTTTCCGGTAATGTAAACAATCCTCAAAGACGATACAACCAGACTTTCAATAATTCTTACCGCCATCCAAACTCATACCCCCAACCAATGTCCACTTCCACAACTCATTCTAATAATTCACGCCATCAGCAAAATTCCTATCCCGAGCCCATGTCAACTTCTACCATTCAATCTAACAGACAACAACACAATCATCACAATTTAGAATTATTTGACAAAAATTTGGATTGTGAACAATCAAATTTCGAAAATTCTGTTAATTATCATGACGATATTCAAACATCTCATGACAATTTTCAAACATCTGACTACAATTTTCAAACATCTGACTACGATTTTCAAACATCTGACAACGATTTCCAATCATCTGACTACGATTTCGAGTCTCAAAATTTTTACACGGAGAGCCACCATCAGCCCCCGAGATAGATTTAAACAACTTAGCAAATTCACCCCGACTACCATATTTCGACATCCCCGACTTAAAATTACGAGTTTTAATTGATACTGGAGCTACGGATTCAATAATAACCCCTCAAGCTGCCGCAAAATTCTCCAAACAATATTTTTTTGAAGAACCTTTTACTATTCGATCTCTAACGAAAACATACTCCGATAATATAAATTTACGTTATCCCATTTTACAACATTTTGGCATAAATTTTCCTATGAATTTTCATGTAATAAATTGGCATACTCAATATGATGTCCTTCTATCATCCCACGACTTAGGACAGTTTAAAAGTAATATAGACTATCAAACAAACACATTAACTATCGGTCCAATTTTAATCAAATTTAAATACTTCAATCCCAAAATAACAAAAATCCCGGTGTCCATTTCTGACGGTGATGTTTTACTTCCCTCGATACTTAATAATAATCACACAATTGTTATTCCCCAATCAATTCATACCGCTTTTAACGGCTATGTATCTGTCCCTTATATTGATGTGAATTTTCATAACATTATCCCTGTTCAACCCTTACATAATTTTGATATCGGTAATATTCCCCAAGAAAAAACTCCATTAAATGTAAATAATTTAAGACTCGATCACCTTAATTCCGAAGAAAAAGAAAAAATTATAAAACTATGTAAAGATTTTTCGGGAATCTTTTATAATGAAAACCAATTGCTTTCGGCAACTACGACAATTAAGCATAAAATCCCCACTACCGATGACATACCGGTTTACTCAAAAACTTTCAGACACCCCCCGGTAATACAAAAAGAAATTTCTTCTCAAATTCAAAAACTACTCGATAATGAAATAATTCGACCTTCCATATCACCATATTCCAGTCCAGTTTGGATTGTACCCAAAAAATTAGATGCTTCAGGCACAAAGAAATATAGACTGGTAATAGACTATCGAACTTTAAATTCAAAAACTACAGAAGACAAATATCCCTTACCCCGAATAGATGAAATTCTTGACAACCTAGGTCGATGCACATACTTTTCTTGCCTAGACCTTGCACAAGGTTTCCACCAAATTCCGATGTCTGAAGAATCGATTAGCAAAACTGCTTTCTCCGTGCCAAATGGTCATTTCGAGTATCTCCGAATGCCGTTCGGACTCAAAAATGCCCCGGCAACGTTTCAGAGAATGATGGACGAAATTCTAAAATCTCATATTTACAAACGATGCTTTGTATATATGGACGATGTCATCGTCTTCTCTCGATCTCTTCAAGAACATATTAATGACCTTAAATTAATTTTCTCTTGTTTAAAATCCGCAAATTTAAAGGTACAACTCGACAAAAGCGAGTTTCTTTCAAAAAAAGTTGAATTTTTAGGACACATTGTAACTGATAAAGGCCTTCAGCCAAATCCAAAGAAAATAGCTGCTATTGTAAATTTTCCCATACCTAAATCTATTAAAGAAATTAAATCTTTTCTTGGTTTAATAGGCTACTACAGACGTTTTATTCCAAATTTTGCAAAAATTGTCTATCCAATTAATAAATGTACAAGAAAAGGAGAAAAAATCAATATTCATGATCCACGTTATATTTCTGCTTTTGAACAGTGCAAAAACCTAATAACCCATTCTCCAATCCTACAATATCCCGATTTTAACAAAACATTCACCTTGACAACCGACGCATCCGATATTGCCATAGGTTCAGTTTTATCCCAAGAGTTAAAACCAGTTGCTTTTTATTCCCGAACACTAAATTCTGCAGAACGAAACTATTCCACGATTGAAAAGGAACTACTAGCTATAGTTGCCTCGACAAAATTTTTTCGGCCCTACCTTTTTGGACAAAAATTTAATATCGAAACCGATCATAACCCCCTCGTTTGGCTCAGTAGTTTAAAGACACCCAATTCCCGTTTAATTCGATGGAAAATAAAATTAGACGAATTTGACTACAACATTTCCTATAAAAAAGGTAAGGAAAATATTGTCGCTGACGCACTCTCTCGTGTTGAGATTAACGTTCACAATTCTGACTCAGATAATGAATCACTAATGGTTAACGTAGATCTTGATGAAATTGTCACTGTCCATGCCCCTGCCGATTATGATCCCCAAGCACCTAAATCTGTAATTTCCGGAAAATCTACCGTCCACTCTCAAAAAGAAAATATTTCCTGTACTTTACCCATTTCGGAGGAATGTATAAACAAATTTCAAAACCAAATTTTTGTACGTATAGGAACATTACAGTCTCATTCAGTCACTAATCGATTTAATAAAAATATTCATTTAATTACTCTTGTTTCAAATAATTTAGAAAAACATTTTTCATCAACATTAAAACATATCATAGACCCTCAAAAGACGTACTATATTTATCTTTATGACAGAGAACTACGTCCTATTCTGGAAAACATTCTTTCATCTTTATTTAATACAACACTAAAAATTATTCTTTGTCAGTCTAAAGTTCAAGATGTTCCAGAAATTGAAAATCATTTGGAAATTGTTAATGACTATCACAATGCTAATCATAACGGAATCAACGAAACGTACGAACATTTGCGTAGAAAATATTACTGGCCAAATATGAAAAATTTAATAACTTCAATAATAAATAAATGTGAAATCTGTTTAACATCCAAATACGAAAGAAATCCTATAAAAACACCATTTAAAGGTCCTTTACTTCCTTCTCTCCCTTTTAAAACACTTCATATTGACATATTTAGCTATTTGAGACATAAATTTTTGACAATCATTGACCCCTTTACAAAATACGCCCAAGCTTATCACGTAGAAAATACAACTTCAATTTTAAACAAATATAAACCAAATATCCTTTGCTTCGTTGAACATTGGTGCTCAAAAGAAAAAATCGAACTATATGGAATTGATGGATACCAACTAAGCTCGTTTTTCTCCAGAGAACTGCATAGCCATGGAGGAACCGCCATTTTCAGAAGAGATGACCCAACCATTACAACTCAAGAAATAAACGTCAAAAAAATGTGTGTAGAAAAAGAAATTGAGTGTTGTGCAGTTTTGGTCAAAATGCAATCGTTCAGTTTCTGTGTAATAAGTGTATATCGTTCTCCACAAGCTGATGTAAGGGGATTCCTAGATAAGTTCTCCAGTATTTTAATGTATTGTTATAAATTATCTACTAACATCATTTTTACTGGCGATGTCAACATAAACTATTTTAGAGATGATCTGACAAAAAAACTATTTATAGATATCCTAAACAACTTTAACCTTAAATGTACTTCAATAAGCCCAACTAGAATCTCGTCAAATCCTTCTAAAATAGATTATGCCTGCTCGAATCTAAATATAGAGTATAAAACTGAAGTTATTGATGAAAATATTGCGGATCACCTATGTTTGTTGCATTCATTCTATATTAATATTAATACAGAATGCAACACCAAGGCTTTTACTAAAAAATACAATAGATTCAGCGATAGCAATATACGCGATTTACATGAATTCCTGAAACATACAAATTTTACAGAAATTCAAGATGACACTCTTACAAATATAAATGAAATATTTGATAAATTTCTAAGTACCTTAAAATATGCCATTGACGTTACATGTCCAATACTACAAAATAAAACTGTCTGTCACAAAAAATCGAATAAAACGTGGGTTAATGTAGGCATTAAAAAAAGCAGCGAAGAATTAAGAAATCTACATTCACTAGCGAAAGAAACAAAATCTCAAAGATTATGGGATTACTACAAGGTCAAAAAAAAGGAACACAGTATATTAATAAAAAATACAAAAAAAGGTTACTTTAAAAATATGATTGAAAACTCGACAAATAAACCAAAACAAATATGGAACATTGTTAATAAGCAAATAGGTAACAACAAAAAAACAAATAAAATCTTCCTGAAAATAAACGACCAGGTCAAATCAGATTCTAAAATTCTAAGCAATTATTTCGCCGAATACTTTTCAACAATTACCGATAAATGTTTACAAAAACATTATTTAAATCCATCTAAGCAATGTACGACAGGAAATATCGCCAACTCCTTTTTCTTTAGAACAGTATTGGATTTGGACGTCTATGATATAATAAACAAATTAAACAATAGTAAAAGCTTTGGAATTGATGGAATACCAGCATCAGTACTTAAAATAATGGCAAACTATATATACAAACCCCTAACTTACATAATCAATAAATCTGTACTTGACGGAGAATTTCCGCATCAGTTGAAGTGCTCTGCTGTTGTGCCTATCTTTAAAAACAAGGGTGACCCGCTCTCAATTGATAATTATAGACCGATCTCTTTAGTTAGTGTAATTTCTAAAGTTATTGAAAAAACGTTATATGATCAAATAATAAAATATGCCGAAAAATATAAATTAATGCAGGAAAACCAACACGGATTTCGAGCTGGTCGATCGACTCAGACAGCAGCCTACCAGTTGACAGAATTTCTATACAGCTCTATAGACTCTAATACGCTGGTCGCTGTGGCCTTTTTTGATCTTTCTAAGGCGTTTGACTCCATAGATCTAAAATTTTTTGAAAATAAAATGTATGCCCTTGGATTCAGAGGTAATATGCTTAAATGGCTTAAATCGTATATATCAAATAGAAAAATCTGTGTTCGGCTTGAAAACAACCATTCAAAGTTCTTTGAGTTAAACAGAGGGGTTCCTCAGGGATCCGTGCTGGGACCTTTACTGTTTAATCTTTACATCAATGATCTTCATAAGTTTTTTCAAAAGAGCGTTAAATTCAACCACTGCTTAGTTAACTACGCTGACGACACAACAATTGCAGTCACAGCGCGGACCCCTGAGGAACTAAATACAAATATAAAACTAGTGATAAATATGTTTCAAAAGTGGTGCTATCAAAATAATCTAATACTTAATGCAAGTAAAACTGTTTTAATTAATTTCTGCAACAGAAAAAATCAATACATGAATAATATTATTCTTGATACCTTGGTTATAAAATCTTCAATTCAAACCAAATTCCTTGGTATAATCTTAGACGCAAACCTAAACTGGCATGAACACATAAATCACATTAACAAAAAACTGAATAGAGCCTTTTTTGCATTGTTAAATATGAAAAATTCACTGTCTCAAGAATACCTTTTAAATGTTTATTATGCATTAGCTTATAGTCATTTAAATTATTGTATCTGCCTATGGGGGGGCTCTGGATATGCAAAACATGTATTTACTTCTCAAAAGAAAATTATCAGACTGATCTTTAACCTAAAAAACACCGAATCATGCAAAATCACATTTAAAACTCACAAAATACTAACAGTACCAAGTATTTATATACTAAATAGTTTACTATTTGCTAAAAATAATAATTTAAACTTTGACAAAAACAACAAATTTCACTCGTATTCAACAAGAAATGCAAATAAAATAATGTCCACTGCACACAAAACAACAAAATTCGAGAGGTCGGTCTCATACGCATCAGCCAAAATATACAATAATTTACCAGAAAATATAAAAGAAATAAATAATTTAAATAAGTTTAAAAACGAGTGTAAAAACTTCCTGGCAAATCACTGTTTCTACAGCACCCAGGAATATTTTCAGAAATGTTAGATACCATAGCTTTAAAAATGTATGCTTGTGTTCTGTTCTTTTTGTTTTTATACATTTATTTTTAAATTATAAATAAAACCATAGTTTTAGTACAAATATATGTATGTATATATGTGTATTTATCTGTATTTGTGAACCATGCAAATTACTTTAATGACGTGTACACCCTATTATATCTAGGCAAAGTATAAATAAAATATTATTATTATTATTATTATTATTATTATTAATCCATATCCTCTCCAAATTAAGACACTATTTCGCACACCACAATTTTCCCAAAAATGTTGTTTTCGATCAAGGTCCCGAGTTTAAAAATAAAGTAGTTAACGAATTTTTTAATCTACATCAAATTAACATTCACTATACATCCAGATCTAACTCCTCATCCAACTCCCCTATCGAACGCCTACATTCCACCATAATCGAAAAATTACGTGTTTTAGAACCCTCTGAAACAAATATTATAGAACGTATGATATCTGCCATTACTATTTACAACCAATCCATACATTCAGCTACAGGTTTTTCTCCATTTTCCCTAATATACGGACCATACGAACATGAGATACTGTTTGACAATAATTGACAATTTTAATAGTAACAATAAACAACTGGAAAAATATTTACGCAATATACAAAATGATTTAGGAATTCATGAAGCACAAATTAATATCGCTAATATCGAACACGTAAATGATTTTTTATTAATGCTTTTACGTACAATAACATTTTCAAAATTAAATTTAACAAATTTAGAACTATTTTCTGCCGATGAAATTACAAGATTAGAAATAGAATTAGAAAAATTTTACGATACCAATCAAATTATTTCAACTAATCTGCTTGAACACTGTCAAACTATTCTAATTCACACTAACTATAAAATTATATTAATTTTGAAAATTCCAATCCTTAAAGTCAAATCCTACCCGCTAATCAAAGTTTTCCCAATACCTAATGAAGACAAAACCCTTATCCTACCACCAACTTCATGGAACTCCCACAACGATTGGTTCGAGATCTGTCAGCAGATTTCAATAAGACATTTTTTCTGCAATAAGAAAATCACCAGCAACTGTTCCATAACGAATCCTCACCGATGCCCAACAGCTAAAGCCGAATCCGAGATTGAATACGATTTACCAGATGGAAAAATAGTGTACTCCCCAACGAAGACATTCCGGTGTAACCAATCCATAACAGTCGATTGCTACACGATCCAATGTACCGATAAAGAAGAAGACGTCACACCTGAATTTTACACACACAATTTGCCTTCAGCAAGAAACAAACTTATTTTACAGAAAATGGACATCCCGACCGGATTCGACATAACACCAATCCAACCCCTTCATTTGCACCCAGTTGCCACCTACATCAGTTGGAGCATATCGACATCATGTCTTCTTTTTATTTTGGCCTTCATCTACATTATGGTTAAGAAAAAGAAGAGGATCCACCACTTTCTAAATCGCCCCAGAGTTACAAGAGAAACCCTAGAGCTCTTTCTTAAGGAGGGAGGTGTTACGGACGCCGACCCTGCAGCCGGTACAGCGACCTAAGAATTAAAGTTAAAGGAAATATCATATAATATTAAACAAAATCAAGCTACATCCGTTAAGACATAAAAACCCGTGTAATTTACTTTTCGCAATTCTGCAAAATAATCATTTTGTGCTTTTTTCCTTTTTATAAAATTTATTTTTGATCAGTGTTGATTGAATCGTCAAATCATTAACTTGTTAACTTCTTCTTCAATAAATATTTGGTGTTCATAAAAACTTGTGTTTTCATCCAAAATATTTAACTCGTGCGCGCTCGCGCGGTTTTTCGATGCCTGAAAGTGGAACGCGGAGGAGTGACGGAGGAGGAAGTATCTTGTGTTTGGTCCGTGACCTGTGCACATCAAAATTAACACCGCCGTACCGATTTGTAAGTACAAGTAAAACTATTGCTTTTGTTAATGAATTTACTCTTTGCTTGGCTTGGCCTTACTTTAAACTAATCGTATTAAATAGTGTAGACTTGTAAATACTCAACTGCTGCCGCAGTTTTGTCCTGACGCTATACGTGTTCGGTGAACGTGTAAAAACTACCCAGGTGTGGCGCTTCACCACAATAAAAAGGAAGCTGGCGCCCGAGATTGTATTTTGTATTAGACAAACCAATAGGTAAGTGCGTCACTAGAAAATAACGTTACACTATTTCTAACTGACTTTCTAAGGTTAAAGTAAAGAAAGTCAGAATCACAGGGGGGATTGCATTTAGGCGCATGCGTGGTGGCATTGACGGTATTAATATTTTTGTCCTTACTTTCGAAAATATATATATAGGAACATATACTGAACTTTCCAGTTATGTGGAAGATGTAGTTGAATATATAGCCGGATTTGTTGAATCACAAATTTTAACAAAAATGTCTTGTTCATCATGCAAAATATTTTTATATAGAGAAGAATTGTTTAGATTAATTAAAATTAAAAATCGAGCACCGTATTTTCAAATATGTAAATAAATTGCTCAAATTTTTTTATAATAAATAAGGTTTTGGGGAAAGTAATTTTTTTATTTAGAGGAAATGATTTTGTACATTTCTTAATAGGAAATCCTGTCAATCATAGGAGCGAGCTAATAAAAAATATAGTAGTCATAGTTATACAGAACCAATAAAAATGTGTTATTAAGAAGCAAATTAACAAAAATAATTTTATTTAAAAATCAATGACTTTGCCATCCATTTTGGGCTTGTAATTAATAGACGCCCCAAGCATCTGTTATTTCCAACTTCGGTCGCAAATTATTATTTGATTAATTTAAACCTGCAACGGTTAACATTGTAATGAGCGAGTTATTTTTATTTTCTTTTTTTGTAGGAATCTCTTGGGTGTGCAAAAGTTGGTATTCCTGTTTCTTTATAAAACCTTAAAAACAAAAATATTTTTTAGTTAATTTTTATAGTTTATATATTTTGCCTTTATACTAACTGTGTGATTTTGTTATTTAAAAATGTAATATTTTTTGTGCAACCCTAATGAAGAAGCATTGTTAAAATAATTTGCATCGTGTTTATAATAAAATAAAATGTTTTTTTATATTTAACTGACTTTTATTTATTATTTTTTTCAAGCCTCTTTTATAAGCTAATTTTAATAAACTAATAAACAAATTGAAACAATAATATTGTTAATAATAAATATGAATGCATTACTGTGGAAATGTTATGACTAAGTAATTTGTAAATTAAATTTATTATTTTGTCCTAAAAATTTCGTCAAAAAGTTAAAATTGTGTTTTATTAGTTGCAAGCTTGTATGTACCCAGCAAACACATGCAAAGTGCCGGTACAGGTCCACCACTTTCTTCCACATACCTTACTGCTGCGATGGGACAAAAAAGTACGAGAGTAAAATACCAAATTTGGTTTGAATTTTTAATTTTTCCGTACGGTTATTGCTTTGAGGAGGTATTTTTAGTTGTTCAAAATCTTATAAGACCGGTTATCCTTGGTATGGATTTTTTTCACAAGGTTAAGGCCTCTTTGAATCTATCGGAAGACCTTCTGTCGAGAAGTTGTTAAAGATTACCATCACGTCGGCCATTAAAGTGTTGCACCCTGTTCTTGATCCTTCTGTAGAAGAGCACAGTCGCATAACATCTCACATTTGTTCTGCCGCTAAAGCCTCTTTGACTAGCTCTGGAGGAATATGCGAAAACTTGGTTCATAGTAAGGTTAATGAAGTCGAAATATTGAGTCAAACCCAAAAGTCCCAGTTATTGGAGCAGTTGCTAGGTTTTTCCAAAATATTTAGCTAATATCCTGGTAAAACCGATGGATACGTACACGAAATTAAAATATTAGATACTACCCCTTTCGTTAAGAGGCCTTACCCAATTTCTGTTAGTTTACGACCAGCAGTAGAAAAAACTTTGCAGGAAATGTAACTAGGTGTCATTAAAAGGGAGTCTTCAGACTAAGCTAGCCCTATGACCGTCGTTAAAAAAAAGGATGGTTCTGTACGTATTTGTTTAGATGCTCGAACCTTAAATTCTCGGATATTGGCTGATCATGAAGCACCAACTACCCCTAAAGAAATTTTTGCGTCATTTCCAACTATTAAATTTCCGAGTACCATAGATCTTACTTCTTCTTACTGGCAAATTCCCTTAAGTGTCGAAAGCCGTCAATGCACAGGATTTTTATTTTGTGGACGGTCTTACACTTATCAGGTGTTGCCGTTTGGATTAAAAACTGCAGTAGGATCATTTACTCGTGCTATGGATACCATATTAGGCCCCGAATTACAGTGTTTTGTCTTTCGATATATTGATGATTTATTAGTCGTGTCTAAAAGTTTTGAACAAGATCTGGAACATCAACATAAACTTTTAAGTAGGTTATCTGAATCAAAAATAACTGTTAATCTGGAAAAATCTCGATTTTCCCAGAACAATGTGAAATTTTTGGGACACATTTTGACCAGCGATGGTATACAAATGGATTCCGATAAGACTAAGGCGATAAGATTGTTCCCTACTCCCAAAACGGTGAAACAACTACGAGGGTTTTTAGGTCTTTGCAATTATTACCGAAGATAAACTTTTAAGTAGGTTATCTGAATCAAAAATAACCGTTAATCTGAAAAAATCTCGATTTTCCCAGAACAATGTGAAATTTTTGGGACACATTTTGACCAGCGGGTATACAAATGGATTCCGATAAGACTAAGGCGATAAAATTGTTCCCTACTCCCAAAACGGTGAAACAACTACGAGGGTTTTTAGGTCTTTGCAATTATTACCGAAGATTTAGTCAAACGTATAGTAAGGCAGTTTATCTCCTGACTAAACTTGGAGATGTAGAGCGAACAGCTTTTGAAGCCACTAAAGAACTCTTCCTTAAATCTGTCATACGGTCATTTCCAAACTTTTCGAAATCCTTCTACCTACAAACAGATGCTTCAGGTGTAGCAATCGCAGCGGAATTATACCAGTTAGATGGTGAGGGAGAACTTCTCGTCATTGGGTTTGCTAGTAGAGTTTTGCGAGGTCCAGAGTTGGCATATACCGTCACAGAAAAGGAACTCTTGGCTATTATTTTTGGGTTAAAAAAATACCGTACCCTGATCTTGGGCCATTCAATTGTTATTCGAACTGATTATTATGCCCTAGAATTCTTACGCCAGTGTCATCTGTTAAACGAGCGATTAACCACCAAATATTGGAGATCCGGTTGTCATACGACCTTGCCCTATCGTGGTTTCAAAATTATTTGTAAATCTTTCCGAAATAAAAAATAAACTATTAAAAAATATTTATTACTGTATTTTTTTGGCACCCTTACATAATGTTCTTTCCCAGCAACCCTCAGTTATGAATTACTTTCAAATTAGAATGCTGAGGTTTTACATATTCATAACGAACTTTTGAAATATATAACTCCTACAACGTTGCGTGTACGATTAGTGCCAGAGTCTATGGTGGGTACTATTATCAAGGGTTACCATGAGTCATATGGAAATTTTAGTGTAAAAAGTGGTTTTAAAAATTTTAGGAAGAAAATTATTTCAACCAGATATCACAAGGCCTACCTTGTGATATCTGTCTAAAGTCAAAATTTCCTTTTCGGGGTTTATTGGAAACAATGAACCCAATTGTCTGTACATACCCAGGTCAGTTAGTCACAGTCGATTAATTTGGTCCTTCATCAGAAGGCCGATCTAAGGTAGCTTATATTTTCGTCGTTATTGACAGTTTTTCAAAATACGTTCGTTTGTACGCATTGAGAAGAGCGCAAGCTGGAGTCTCTGCGATGAAAATTGTTAAGGATTTTTCGAAGATTATTCCCATTAAAACCATTTTGTCAGACCACGGAACTCAATTCACTTCAAATATCTGGAAGCAGACCTTAAATAAACATGGCATAGGCATAACGTTTTCCTCTATCCGACATCCGGCCTCTAACCCGACTGAACGCGTTATGAAAGAATTAAGTCGACTATTTTGTACTTACTGTCAGCAATCTTATTGTGGTTGGGCCAACATACTCAAGAATATTAGTACAGCGTACTCACATAACGAGATTCTTTTTGGTTCGCCCTTCCCCGACCCTCTTTCCAAATTGGCTACAAAATGAAGTGAAGGAAAATTTAAAAGTTAATGCTGACAAAAGAATTAAATATGGGAAGAAGTATGACGATGAATTCCATGTGGGTGACTTAAAGTAATTGTAATTGTAGTTTTCCGTACTGTCCTTTTGAACTCCAAGTTTTGTTGTTACTGCGTACCTGTATCAAGAAACTGAAAGAGCGGCCAGTGCTTTTGCCTACATATTTCCACTGCGTTTCTACCCTAGCTACGAAGATCTTCGGTAAAATCAGGTTTAATCTAATAACAAGACAATATTTATGTAAGGATAGTGGCCAGGTATTTATGGACTAGTTTACCAGTTACCCTATAAATTAATTACTTAAAAATCAGACTAATACATAGTTAAAAGAACGATTATTGTTTAATGATTTTATAGGATATTTTGTAACTATTGATAAATTCTACTCACAAGTGTTTGACTAAAGAAAATAACTCCATTTTGATTAGCAGTTTATACAAATTTGAGTTTAAATAGTTGGCGAGTTCTGGCTTTTTATTAAGGCCGTATTACAGCCGGCAATTGCAATGAAAATTGCCGTAGACATGCGCGGTAGAGACATTTCGACGAATCTCTTGCAATTGCTGAAAATCGGTCCGGATGGATTTTTATTGCCGTTTCACGGCAATTCTGGGGTGAAATTTGGTAACTTTTATGTTACCAACCCTACTACAAATTCCCTAGATAGACGCTTCTTGACAGTTTAAGGTCGTTTGCTTATGTTTTGTCGTTATTTGTTTATGATTGGCATTGTGTTCAAAGTTTTGTGTTTTTTAATCATTAATAATCTGTGGTTAGTTAAGTATGGCGTGTAGCAAGAGGTAGGTTTAAATTTATTACATTATAATAAATATTACGAATCTAATAAATTAACCTCTTTCAGTAGTTATGACTGGAACAGGGAGGACACCACCCTACTTATACAATTGTATGAGCAGTATCCATGTCTGTATTTAACAACTTATAAAGGGTACCATGACAGAAACCAGAGAAGTAAGGCTTTTCAAGCAATAGCTGAAGAATTTAACAAAAAAAAACTTTCATCAAATGAGTTAACTGGTGAAATTATTAAAAAGAAAATCCATGGTATAAGAACCCAGTTTTTGTCTGAAATTTCAAAAATAAAAAAAGTGAGGTATCAGGGGCTTCGCATGACGATGTATATAAACCCAAATTATGGTGTTTCGACCAGCTAGTTTTTTTGCAGCAGGGATCGGAGGTGGTCAGCAGTGGAGAGTCGAATTTGATGCTTTCTTCAAATATATGCACTACATCAATACTTGAAGATGAGGTGAGTGTGAAATTTAATTTATGGCGTACAAATTACAAATTAGCTTCACGATCCAGTTCCCAAAGTTCCTTTACTCCACAAACTGGTCGGGGCAAAAAAAGGAAACAATCCAGGGAAACAGAAGAACAACTGTCAGGACTATTTTCGACTGCTGTATCAGCATTGGAAGGGCTAAACAAGGCTGAAACAACTGGCCTAAAACATTTGGCTTTTGCAAGGTATATTACTTCTTGACATACTGACTAATTCAAGAGTTGTAACTTTTGCATATTCATTTATTTCATTTGTAATTTATTTCAGATATGTGGCAGAAGAAATGGAGAAAATTGATGATGAAGGCCTTTTGGATGATTTAAAGGAGTCAATCATGATGGCAATTTTTACTACAAAAAGAAAGTGTAGAGACAGGTAAAATTAGTTATAAATATAATTTTATATAAATATATTTTTATAATTGCCTACATTTATTTATAACATATCCTACAAAATGAAAGTGAAGGGGAAAATAAAATAGATAATAAGAGATTTTTAAAATAATTTACAATACATCGTCAAGTTGTTACAAAGGGGCAAATCTCATATTTTAATTATTAACCTTTGCTTAAAAATTGGACATCTTAATCATAATATAATTATTTGATATATTATGATTTTGATGTCTGATTTTAAAGCAAAGGTTAAATAATGTAATACATTATAATTTAAATGTCTGATTTTAAAGCAAAAGTTTAATATTTTATAGGATAATAAATATTTTTTCTTCAAAATATTAAACCATTGCTTTAAAATCAGACATAATCATAATAATATTATATTATAATAATATATTAGGTATACTTACTATAATTTGGAGTCTAATTTTAAAATAAAGGAAAAAATAAAAAAAAATAACTAGGTATTAAAATATTGAATGGTAAAATATGAGATACCCTGTTGTAATAATTGGGTTGAAATATATTTTTATTATTAAATTAATGTATACATAATAATATTATATCCTAACTATTCTACAAATACAATTTAACTCGATATAAAATATAAATTAAATTAAATCAAGGAACACTACCACACCCATTAAAATATTCTTTAAATTCTTCCCTTATAGCAAGGGCTTCATTTCTAGGCCTACCACTATTTTGCCTACTTAGGCTAAAAATAAACCTATATCTTTTATCAATCTCCTCTTCGGGATGTTGTCCTAAATATAAAGTTTTATTTTCTGTGGTCAAAAAATTATGAAGTACGCAGCATGCTTGGGTTATTACTTTTGCCTTTATAGGTTTTAATGGAATTGTATTCAATAAAACTCTGAAACGGTTAGCCAATATCCCAAAAGAGTTTTCAACCACACGACGAGCTCGACTTAGCCTGTAATTGAAAATTCTTTGCTCTCTTGTCATGTTCTTTAAAGGATATGGTTTTAAAATATAGGTAGAGAGACCAAAAGCAGCATCGGTTAGTATGACATGTGGTACTGATTTTACTCTTCCTGGTAGTGGTTTGTTTTCAGGTACATTTAATTTATTTGTCTCGAGAGCTCTTGCCAAATCACTGTTCCAAAAGACCCCACCATCAGACACTCTTCCATTCATTCCAACATTTATGTAGGTAAATTTATAGGTTGCATCTACAAGCGCTAGTAAAACTATGCTATGCGTTTTTTTATAGTTGAAAAAAGCAGAGCCTTGACCTGTTGGTGCAGTTATACCAACATGTTTTCCATCCATTGCACCTATAACATTCGGTATATTCCACAAATTTTTAAAATTTCTTTCAATTTCCAACCATTCGGCTGCAGTTGTTGGGCACTAAAATAATACAAATAATGTAAATTTAAGTTATAGTTTTATATTTTTAGGAAAACATTAGGAATTCCCACATTATATTAGTTACATACCTTCAAATATTCACTTTTTAATTCATCATAAAAGGCCTGGCACACTATCGGTATAAACAAGGAAATTGTGGATTCAGATATTCGGTAGTTGTACATTAAACTACGAAAACTTTCCCCTGTAGCAAGATATCTCAATGTTATAATTAATTTATATTCTGCTGAAATAGTTTCACGATAAATACTTTGCTTGCTTATTTTTTTATTAATTTTGGATAAAAGTTTTTGAAAAGTATTGTTATCCATTCTTAAATAATTCCTATATTTTTCGACATCAGTGTTTAATAATTCTTTTGCTAAATTTATATTTCCTCTGCTCCTATCTAACCAAGGCCTCACCCACCACCTTCTTGGCCTTCTTTCAGACGTCTCTCTCGACAAGAGAGCAGCGGTAGCGAGCATAATACAAATAACTGCAGCTTTTTGCTTTTTTTTAGTATCCATTTCATTCATTTTTAAATACACAAATAAACACAATATAACCTTATAAAATCGTAAACACAATGTTAACATAACCTTATAAAATCGTATATTTTTCTTCGGTTGGTAGCACGGTAATAAACAGCAAGTTTTCTTGCCATTGCCGGCTGTAAAACAACATGCAAGACCGCCTTGAAAACTAGATGGCAAGAAAAATTGCTGCAAGAAAAATTGCTGCAAGAAGAATTGCCGGCTGTAATACGGCCTTTATAATCATAATATTACGCGTACTACTGTCAAATTTCAATTGGGTTATTTCACTTGGTGAGAGTGGTTTACAGAGATAAGCGTTGTTCCAGTCACGGAAGTTGTCCGACTGAAATATTTGTACATTTTCGGGTCCGCATGAATGCTAAACGAAAATAATTTGTGTATTTACTTACCTGCTGTGCTCGCTTATGCTCACTTGAATAACAACTTTTTTTATTCTAGTTATATAGATATATTTATGGTAGAACGTCATATAAAATATTATTATAAATATTAGTTTGCTTGTTTATATAGATAGACATTAATTTTGGTTATAATTTTTTTTGTAATTTTTTTATACTGAGTGTTTGTAAAATATAACAGTTGCAGTTAGCTACAAAAATATTATATTTTGTTTTGTTAGATACAGGGTTTACTCGGGGTGTTTACGCAATAAATTGTTACGTGTTTAAATCTGGTTAGTGAATATTTTATTCGTTTCCTTTGCGGTGTTTTCTGTTTAGTATTTTTGTTAACATCAACCATTCAGTACTTTAGTACGTTGCCGACCCAATTTGTTGTATGAGGTTTCTTAGTTTGTTAGTACCATTACCTTATTGGATCTTAAAAACCAAGTGGCGCCTAGGTATTTTTGATTTTATTTATCCCACCCCTTCTTCACTGTAGCTACAGGGGCTAGGGTCCAATAAGTCGCTGAGGGTTTATTATACCTTTAGGGCATCGTACTACGAGTAGCGAATTTTGCGACACATGGGCTTGAGGTCCTAGAAAAAAAAATATTTTTTTTTTGCAGGAAACTTACATTTAAGGATAGATATACCTTTTTAGCACTGTAACTACAATTCATCTCAGTTGTTTTCTTGTTGTTTTTTTTGTGTGTCCATATAGGGCCACCGTGTGCAAGTCGGTTTGTATTTTTCTTAAGTAAAGGTTATTGGTTGAATATATTGTTTTAGAGTTGTAGGGCCTTAGCTTTGGAAAAAATTAGACTACTGATTTTTGCATTTTTTTGTGTGGTTGGCTGTTGTGTTCACTATTTTTCTGTTTGGTGTGTGTTAAATTTCCAAGATGCCGCGTAGAATATCAGTTAATCGGTTAGTCCAGGATGAGATGATATATGAGTTGAATATTAGGGGAAAATCAACTACAGGAACTTGTGAGGAGTTGCGTACTCGCTTGTAAAGAACATTTAAAGCTGAGAGGGATGGACAGCTTGTTGTACCACCCTATCCCTACACCTATAAACAGGATTCTGCCGCAGTAGACAGCTTCAAAGATCCTCCTGAGCTTTCAGATCAGAAACCAGTGTTGTTGAATTTTGAGCTTGAGCATGTTGGTAAGGATGAACGTCCTTATTTATCTGTGTCTATTTTTGGTAAGAAAATATTGGGCCTTTTGGACTAGTAGAACTATTTTAGGCGGGCCAGGTTGGCACTTGATGAGGGACTTTATTGGTGAACAATTAGATGTACGTCGTCAAACTGATGTGTCTGTCGCGAATGGGAACAGATGTAAAAGTTTGGGTGTTTGGAGGACTTTGGTTAATTTAGAAGGTGAAGAAAAGATGATAGACATTTTGGTGGTGCCGGAGTTGCCTGATACGTTGATTTTAGGGATAAATTTTTTGAGTCGGATGGGAATTGTACCAAATTTGAGATCGAATGCTTGGGTTTTTTGTAAGGATGACGAAATTATTCAGGACAAGAATTCCTTGTCGCAGGAACAGTTGAAGATTTTAGAAGAGATCGTTCAACAAGCATTTGAGGGAATGGACAAGTTAGGTTGTACAGATGTGGTGAGGCATAAAATTGAAACTGATGCTGAACCTATCAAGCAAAGATACTATCCTGTATCACCACAATTACAAAAATATATGGATAAAAAGTTGGATGAGATGTTGGGGAAGGGTATTAATAGAGCCGTCTAATAGCCCTTGGTGTAGTCCGGTCGTCATGGTGCGGAAAAAGGACGGAAGCTATCGTTTCTGTATTGATTTCCGGAAACTGAACAAGGTTACTAAACGCGATGCTTATCCACTGCCATATATTTCCTCAATCCTAGACAAACTTAGACAAACTTAGAGATGCTAGGTACCTGGATCTTAAATCTGCTTACTGGCAACTGATGCTGGAGGATAGTGCTCGCCCTCTAACTGCTTTTACTGTACCTAATCGTGGTCTTTTTCAATTTATTAGGATGCCGTATGGGCTTCACAACGCGCCTCCCACATTCCAGCGTTATATTGATAAGGTATTGGGACCTGAGTTGGAACCTTTTGTATTTGTTTATCTTGATGATATTATCATTATCGCACCTACATTTGAAAAACACATGGAACTCCTCAAGGAAGTTTTGAAAAGGTTAAAGGCTGCAGGGTTGACCTTGAACAAAGAGAAATGTCAGTTTTGTCGCCCTAAGTTGAATTATTTGGACTTTGTCGTGGATCAAAATGGGCTACATGTTGACCCAGAAAAAGTAAGCGCTATAATGAAGATTCCTACCCCTAGAAATGTGGGCGATGTTCGTTGTTTTATTGGCCTTGCTGGATGGTATCGAAGATTTGTTAAAAATTTTTCTTCTTTGAGTGATTTGTTGCGTAGGAAAAATAAGTTTTCGTGGGGAAAGGAACAGGAGAATGCGTTTTAACTTATCAAGGAAAAATTAGTAACTGCCCCAATTTTGGCTGTACCCAATTTTGACTTCAAACTGATGCATCTGCTTTTGGGATTGGAGCTGTTTTATCCCAGTTCTATCCAGATGGTGAACAAGTGATTACGTACCTTTCGAGATCATTGAGCAAAGGAAAGAGATTTTACTCTACAACAGAACGTGAGTGTCTTTCTGTAGTGTGGGCTGTGGAGAAATTAAGGCCATACATCGAGGCTTCTCACTTGTGGTTACCGATCACAACTCGCTGGTGTGGTTAAATAATTTGAAGAATCCCAGTGGTAGATTAGCTCGTTGGGCTTTACGACTCCAACAGTTCGATTTCGACATAGTGCACCGCAAAGGTAAGGACCATTTGGTCCAAGATGCGCTCAGTAGATCTGTCCCAATCGTTGATCCGGTAGATATTTCTCCTGAGGATGTTGGTAAAGATAAGTGGTATGTAAAAATGTTGAATAGTGTGTCTGAGACACCAAAAAAGTTTCCTCTCTGGAGAGTGCAGGATGGTTTGTTGTATCGTCATTTTGTTAGTCCATATCCCAAGTTGACTGGTGATGTGGAATCGTGGAAATTGGTAGTGCCGAAATTTGGTTTCGGTTTTCGTGGTTGTTGACTGTTTAAGTAAATTTCCTTTATTGTTTCCTTTGAGATCGGCCACGGCGTCAGCTGTTGTGAAGTTGCTAGAAGAACAGCTCCTGTTATTCTTTGATGTACCAAGAATTATGATTTGTGACAATGGAGTGCAGTTTAGGAGTAGATTATTTCAGGATCTGATAAAGAACTATGGAGTTCGTATCTCATACACGGCGTTGTATCATCCCCAGAGTAATCCGACTGAACGGGTTAATAAGACGCTAGGAAATATGTTACGTTGCTATGTGGGTGATAATCATCGTGATTGGTGCAAACATTTACCTAAAATTGGATGTGCTCTTAGGAATTTGGTTTCGGAGGCGACCAATCAGACTCCTTATTTCGTAAACTTTGGGAGACAGATGTGCTTGCGTGGAAATGATTATGGCAAGTCTGATGAAGGACCTGTATCAGTTGAGGTGGATATATCCAAATTGATACAGAAAATGCACTTCCAATTTTTACTATGTCTTACAGATATCCACAAATTCATAAAACTGAAGTGCGTAGTCAAATTTCCAAAATGCTTGATTAAAATATAATTTGTCCTTCTGTTTCTTCTTGGTCTTCTCCAGTATGGGTTGTTCCAAAGAAACCCGATGCAAGTGGAAAAATTAAATGGCGGTTATTGGTTATTGGTATAGAAAGTTAAATGGTAACATCATGTTTCTGACAAATATCCTCTACCTAATATAACAGATATTTTAGATCAACTAGGTAAATGCACATACTTCACTACTCTTGATTTAGCTAATGGTTTTCATCAAATTGAAGAAATAAAAAAGATATTCCTAAAACCGCTTTTTCTGTCGACCATGGTCATTACGAGTTTACCCGAATGCCATTCGGATTAAAAAATGCCCCTAGTACTTTTCAGAGAGTTATGGATAATGTTATGTTTGGTATTCAAAACGAAAAATGTCTTGTCTATAGACATGGAATGGATATGGACGACATTATTATTTTTTCTGCTACTCTTGAAGAACATTTAAAAAGGTTAACGGAAGTTTTTAAACGTTTAAATAAATTTAATTTAAGAATTCAACCTGATAAATGTGAATTTTTACGTAAAGAAGTTTGTTATCTTGGTCATGTAATTACTCCCGATGGATTAAAACCCAATCCTGATAAAATTCTTGCTGTATAAAAATTTCCTTAACCAACAAATATTAAAGAAATCCGTATGTTCTTAGGCTTTACTGGTTATTATAGACGGTTTATTAATAACTATGCAAAAATCATTAAACCATTAACCAATCTTTTAAAATCTAACACTTTCTTTGATTTTGATTCCTCTTGTAAATATTCATTTAAAACTTGTAAACAACTTCTTACTTCTACTCCTATTTTACAATATCCTGATTTCGAAAAGGAATTTATAATTACCACAGATGCTTCTGCATTTGCAATTGGTGCCATTCTCTCTCAAGGTCCCATTGGTAAAGACTTACCTATTGCTTACGCTTCACGTACTCTTAATCCTGCAGAAACTCGATATCCTGTAATTGATCGAGAACTTCTAGCTATCGTTTGGGCTGTAAGTTATTTCAGACCATATATTTACATTAGTTACGGATCATAAGCCACTTTCTTATTTGTTTTCTATTAAAGACCCAGGTTCGAGTAGATTAGCTCGATGGCGTCTTAAACTCAAAGAATATGATTATAATATTGTTTATAAACCAGGTAAAATCAACCAGAATGCTGATGCACTTTCCAGAACAAGAATTAATAACCCAAATCAAAAAGAAGAAATTTTCTATAATGAAATTCCAGATAATGAGTCAATTACTACTGAAATTGCTCAAGAAACTGTTTGTGAAGAATATAAAATATTTAAAAATTTATGCCAAACTCGTTCTGTTACCGATTACTCAAAAATTTCATTTACTAATGATGATCTAATAATTATAATTAAATTACATAAAAATATAATTAAATTTTTCTAACAGAATAATTTAAATCGTATGCATGAAGATATTATCGAAGACTTTTTAAATCAAGATATACTTTTTATGCCAAATAAAATTAATTAATTAATAACTATAGCTAATAACCAAGCTCAAGAGTTACTTATAGAACATATTTTGTTGTTCCAATTCCTATTTATACCGAAGATGCTAAATGGCATATTTTCTCCTTATTTTACAAATTTAAAGACACACTAGAACGAAACAAAACATATTACGTAGAAATCATACACGACATTGACTTAGCTGAATTATTATCTTACTTATTTGCTGACGACGAAATTAACTTTGTAATCTGCAAAAATATTGTTCAAGAACCTGACCTAGATCAACGTAAAATTATTTTAGAAAATTATCAAAATGGTAAACAAAATCTCCACAGAGGTATAAATGAAACTTTTAGAGAAAAATATAATTGGCCCTCATTACAAAAAGACATAGACAATTTTATATGGATCAACCTCTTGTTATTACAAAAACTCCTAAAACTCCTTTTGAACGTATAAATGTTGATATTTTAGAAATTCCACCTAAAAATTATGTTTTAACTGTACTCGATGAATTAACTAAATATACACAAGCTTATCCTTTAAATAATAAAAGTGCTCAAGAAGTCGTTTTAACTTTATTAATTTATTTCCAACACTTTGGTGTACCTCTACGAATTCACTGTGATCATGGCAAAGAGTTTAATAATAATCAATTAAAAGATTTAGCGGAATTATATAATTTTAAATTAACTTTTAGTTCTGTATCACACCCCAAAAGTAATGGTAGTCTTGAAAGATTTCATGCTACACTTTTTCAGATGATACGAATTTATAAAATAGAAAACCCTAACAAACATATTATCAATGCTTTGCCATATTCAATTATTTCTTATGATAATACTAAGAATAAAACTACAGGTTATACTCCATTTCAATTAATATTTGGTCATACATCAAGTAGATCCCCTGAACAATATTTTAGTCACTCTGAATTAATTTCTAAATATATGCGAGATTTGCAAAATAAAACTTCATACGATTATAAACAAGCACGTTTAAATACCGAACGATCTAAAGATAAAGCAAAGAAACGATTCGATAAACACGTTAATTACCAACATAATTTTGAAGTAAATCAAAAAGTGTGGTTAAAAGAATCTCAGATAGGCAATAAATTAAAAGATAAATACACTGCGCCGCAAAATTATGGAACACCTTTACAAAATTAAGAAATGGAGGAAAATAATTACTTTTTTCGTACTATTGTTTCAGAATAAATTAAGGATACAATTTTAAAGAAAATTAATTATTATTTATTGTAAACAAAAATATAGGTAAGGTTATACAGAAAATAATTGAAAATAGTAAAATTAAAACATTACACTAAATCAGTTAATGTGAACTAATATCGAGTATTTCCACCACGTGCGTTTAATACACTTTGACAACGTCGCCCCATACTCAAAATTAATGTTCTTATAAACTCCTGATCAATGCCCTCCCAAATTTCTAAATTCTTCGGGATATTTCGTTTTGACTCTTTCCTTCCTCGTATAGAGCAACGGCCACTGCACAATCTTCTTTTGAAATGTTGCGATTCATTGCTCTGTTGTTATTCATTTTCAAGATTTTAAATCCTTAACTACTGTAAGGCACTTGATAAATATGTAAAAACATATTTATGACTGCTTAAAATTGCAAGAAATATGACGAATTGTTTACTGGATAAAAAAAATAATATAAAAACTAATATTTTTACCAACAATTTAATGATACTGTGTGACTAACTAAAGCATCGAACCTAATAACTAATTATTAGGGTGGCCCAAAAAAAAAGAATATTTTTTTTCTCTCGTCTCTTGTGAAAATATGTTGGTTTGAAATGTTTTAAGAGCCCTGTCAAAAGATCAGCTCCATTAAAAAATTTTTAGGGGTCGCTCAAGATTTTGAAAAATTTCCAAAATCGTCAAAAATTGGATTTTTTTTTATTTAATTTTTTTTTCTTGTTCCTATATTATTTTTTAATTTAAAAATAATAATGATTCTGAAAATTTCAAATCGATATTTTGATTTCAAAAGGTCGCTCAAGATTTTTTTAACTTTCAAAGTAGAGTATTTTGAATGTATTTGAGCGACCTCTGAATATAAATATCAACGAACTTTTAGCGACCTTTAGAAAACAATATATTAATTTGAAATTTACTCCTAAATTTTTTTTAATCGAGCTGATATTTTGACAGGGCTCTTACAGCATGATAAACTAACATATTTTTATAAGAGAGGAGTAAAAAAAATATTCTTTTTTTTTGGGCCACCCTACTAATTATACAGGATGTCTAAATAATTTTGTAAAATAAATATATTTAAATTTAAGTAAATATTCCATAATTTTGCGGCGCAGTGTATATTGGTCCTTTTATCATCACAAAAATAATTTTACCCAATTGTGCTATTATTTCAAATGACAATTATACAACAAAAGTAAATTTTGATAGATTAAAACCATATACCGAACGTAATGCATAATTATTGTTTCAGATTCTTATTTCTCCTTATTATTTGGATAATTTCTGCAAATGTTCAAATTATCCCAATAAATCAAACCGTCGGATTATATTATTATCCCGAAGGTAAAATTAAAATTTCAAATGATAATTCTCAACTAATTGTTCATAAAGATCTTGGAATGATTCAAAATGCTTTCAATATTGATAAATTAATTGTTGAAAATTTAGTTTTTATGTTTACAACTGAATTCAATCAAATTCTGTATTTTTCTGGTAATACACGTACACACAAACAATTACTAGAACGTATTATCTATTCAATTGAAAATAAACTTAATGAAATAAAATTAGACACTGAAAATTATAGTATATATAGAACAAAGCGTGGTTTTGTTAACGCGTTAGGTTCTATATGGAAAGCTATTTCTGGTAATTTAGACGCAACAGACAGAGAATATTATAAAAAATGTATAAATGAAATTAATAATAATGACCATAGAATTGAAAATTTAATGAAAAATCAAATTTCTGTCACAACCTCAACTATTAAAAGTTTACATTATACAATTAAAAAATTACAAATTGATGAACGTACATTTAATGAAGATATAAAAATTATTCAAAACACAATAACTAACTTAACTGATCCACAAAATTTGTTTGAGGTAAAATTAAAACTTTTTGACATTTGTGAACAATTATTAGAATCTCTTTATTACATAAATGACGAATTGAATATTTTAAATAGTATAACATTTGCAAGACTAGATGTTCTACATCCTTCTGTTATTTTACTACTACTTTATTTTTAATGCTCAATTAAAAAGTGAACATTTACCCCTTAAACCCAGTAAAGAATTAATATCTAAATATTTTAATTTAATAGACTTAAAAGCATATCAGACAGATCAACGTGTTGTTTTTATATTAAGCATTCCAATAGTAGATATGATTGATTACAATTTATTCCATTTGTACTCCATTCCCATTAAAGATCCTAAAACAAAATTTTATCATACAATATCCAATTCCGAAAAATACCTAATCACTTCCCAAATAGATCGATTGTATGCAAGCATAAATGAATACACTTTACAACAATGCAAAAGTATTAGCTACGAAACAAAATTGTGTAAAGACATCCTCATTAAACCTATGGATTAATCTGCAAATTGCGAAGCTCAACTACTTTTAAACTTCCCAAAACTTCCTACAACTTGTCAAACTTCAATTTTTAATTTTAGACTACAAAATTCAACCAATTTCTACAAATTTATGGCTTGTAGCAGTTTCTAAGAAAAGACTACAAAATTCAACCAATTTCTACAAATTTATGGCTTGTAGCGGTTTCTAAGAAAATTCCTATTGCAATGATTTGTAATAAAGCAAATGCAAAAACATACTTTATTCATAAATCATCCCTCGTCAAGTTACAACCACAATGTACATTGGAGAAGTAAAAAATTCTGCTTCAACAAAGTATTCCTATAATTTAAATATAACTGAATTAATATTATCCCCGCCTATTTCTTTTGAATGTTGTACAAATTTACCCCAAAAATCAAAAATGTCAAAGTCAAAGCCATTGAAAATTAACGATTTTAATCTTGACGAATTAAAATCGTACAACATACATTAAACCAATATAACAAGGATCTCGATGACCTCATCAATCAACCCTTCATAAAGAAATCAATATCCTGGATGACAATCATGGTAATTTCAGTAATTGTCTTAATAATAATGGTAATATACTGCAAAATAGGACGAAGACGACGTACGGTGGCTATTGTGACGACTACCTCTCAGCCGCCTCCACCACCCTCTGGTCCACGAGAACTTATTCCTACCTTTATGAGAAGATCACCATCCCGACGTCCATCTCTCAACAGGGTAAGGAACCCTGACATAGAAGAAGACATCGAAATGGGTGACATGAACACTAACAACCCTTCATTTTGTGCCAGTGTAAAAACAGTTTTATGGCCTTTTTAGTGAAATTTTAGTTCTTCGATAGAACAAAAATTCTTTAAGTGCGGGAGGTGTTGTTATATCGGCCTAAACGGCATATATCAAGGACAATACGCAGTTTGATGGAAATATTCCATTGCTGACTTTTATTTTGTATAAAGACTTATTGTTTTCATTATTATTCTATTTGTGTAATAACAAATTTCAATAGAACCTTTTTTTTAAGTTATTTCAGTTCCATGTTAGTTTAATCTTAATTATAATCCTTGAATTTAATATAGTTCCTAAAACATATAAATAGGACTGTCTAGTTACATTCTGTATTCATTATATTTTATATCTTATTAAGTTAACTTCAATTTAATTTCTTGTAGAAAAGTTATTTAATTTTAAATAAAGTAAACGTTGTTTTTTTAAATAGTGCTTTTAAATCTATTACATCTAACATATATTTTAATATTGTTTCAGATTAAACAACAACAATAACAAAAAACAATGATAATAAAAAAAAATATGGTAATAATTAATATGAAGCAAAAAAAGGTGAACAAAATAAACAAATATTATCCTTATTTATGAGCTAAATCAAGTAATTGCAATAAAAAATAATCATTCTAAGCAAATGGTTAGATAGGGTTGGTTGGATGATGCCTGCATACCTAAAGAAACTCTTCCTTGCGACATGGATCGTGGAAGATTTGACCTGACCCTGATTCTGATGATTCTGATGCTACCATAATTAATGCTTATAGATTTAACGAACTAAGTGGGATAGGGTTTTTTATGAAAAAATTGGGTCAACAACAAAAATAACCAAACGAATTAGTCCAACAACAACAATGCCACCGTTGATTATAGACAATATCCAAAATATACATTATTGGAAAAGAGGTAAATGTCTTAGAAATGTCTTAGGTAGAATTCGAAAGGCATTACAGGCATTATTTATTTGATAACTAGCAAGAATTGGCAAATGTTGAAAAGCAACAAATGGTAACAAATGGCGAACGATTTGATAACCCAGATACCCAGTTACCAAAAAACGCCACTGAACTAAAAAATAGTCGATTATCAAACATTTAATGAAGTAAAAAATAAAGAAGGAATGAAAATTATTGATAACAATATTTTAATAGCGCATAGCAAATTTAAAAATAATTTATTTTTAATGGGGTGATTCCATTTTATCGCGTGATCTTCGGTCATTGCTAAAAGTCATCACAAAAGTGTGCACACAAAATAATATTATAGAGCATGTAATAATTAAAAATAATGATAAAGTTATCATATGCAAAGAAATTAAAAGAACATTCAGATCAGCGATAAAAATATCAATATTACAGTTTTACGCTGTAAAAAATCACTAAAAGATCCTGAATTACGACAATTAGTCCTACAAAAATTTCACATTTTACCAACCGGAGGACATAAATAAACTTCTTTTGGAGGTAACGTATTGTAGATCAATGTTGTTAAACAAAAAACGTCGTGGGGAGTTGCAACGCATGTTATCTAAGGTATACCAATGTGCACCAATTTACCAGTCATATGAAGAGTTTAATGACGCAATAATGCCGAATTTTGGTGCTATTCAGTATGAATGTTCAAAAGATATAGAAGTACTTGTAGCGTTGGAAGCCAATTTCGTTAGTGAGTTGAATATTTTTTTTGGACACTTCGTAGTAAAACTCCAATTACAGGATATAAGGTAATGCAGAGGCATGCTAAACAAAGTGGGGCAAAAACCCTAATGCAATTACGTCAATTAAGTAAAGGACCTGGCCACAATAAGTAAAATACTTGAATTATCGCCTAATGACATTAAACAATTGACAACCTTTACGGGCCATACGAAAGACATCCATAAGCAGGTATATCGCCTGCCTGATATATATCAGAAATAACCTAGCTGACCAAAAACAGCAAACATTCATTGATAAGTTGGACATTAGTCACGACAACAGTCAACAGCTGATTAAAAACGAAGAGGACCAACAGTTTCTCCAAAGTTGCAGCATGTGTCAAGAACTGGTTCTATCAGGCCTGTATTTTATTAAATAACTCACTGTAAGATATATTAAACATATTTTTGATATATAAATTACTCATTTTGTATTGCCCCTTTTAATTGTGAATCACAATTTGTGATAACTATTTTTATAATTTTATATCTATTTAAGAAAAAAACTAATTTCAATTCAAGTTAAAAACTGACCCCAAGTTCTATCGTACCACACGAATTGTGTAATCGTAATTTTGACAGTTACCCATTTATGTAATTTCTTTATGTCTAGAACGGTAGAGATGTTAACCGTTAAGTGATTTAATTTAGTTTAAACTAGATTATCCAGTACATTTTTAATGAGGATATGTGTTTAGTTGTTTAGTTACTTCTTTCTAAAGAATTTAATTAATTCTATTTGTGTTCCATTTACCGACACGGGTGAAGCGTTGCCTAAGAATGCTGGCAGTATTTAGTTTTATTTTTAAGAATGTTTTCTTTATTTTATTCACAAATTTGATTTTGATAGTATGCAACCAGGAACACTCCATTGAGTTTTGGGTTGTATTTGTCGGGGGGATTTGTAGGAATTTTTAGGTAGGTTAAATAGGCAACATTTTTGGGGTTTTTAATTTATTTTAATTTGTCGGATTGGATTCGAGAATTTTCTAGCGAATTTTGTACGCATCAAGTTTTGAGTTGAGCGTTCTTTTCGTTTTGACCACTAAAGCGATTAGATAAGAGTTAAGCTTGTGCTTAATAATAATAATATGTGGTAAATCTCTCAGCCTAGTTGTATGGCTTCGACTAAAGCACTTTTCGTGTGGTACGATAGAACTTATGGTGAGTTTTTAACTTGAATTGAAATAAGTTTTTTTTACCAACGCTTTCTCCATTTCAGGCAGCAATGTATTTTATTCTGCGAAGTTTGGTTAAACTATGTCCAACGTTGGACGGTTCTTTGGAAAATTAAAAACCTCTTAGACTTCGGCGTTTTGTAGTTTTTTTAAGATGCTTAGATGTCACACTATTTTTTTAACTTTTTTATGTGGGAGTTTTTATGTCAGTTTTTGGTGAGGGAATGATTTTTTACCCTGAAGTTGTTTTGATATTGTCAAGCTTCTTATGTTCTCAAAAGGCCATCCTGTAAAATCTGACATGATAGGAAAACAATTTGGAACCCCATACTACCAGAGCCCCAACTACTATCAGGTCGTACTACAGTTTAGTTAAGCTATTTAAGGTTCACTACACTCTGCCAACCTCTCGTGTTATGGTAGTTTAAAAAAATGTTAACCTATTATTTGTATTCATATCATACTAACTCATTATTGTTTTTATATCATCGGTAAATATTGGTTAGAGGTTGTGGTTAAGTTATCAACTGGCCGATGACTCAGGAGTTGATGACATCTAATTCTCGATAGTGGTTATCAAGCCACTAAATCAGTTCACTGGGATGGTAAACTGTTAGCAGATGTGACTGGAGATGATAAAGTAGAACGGCTACCTGTTCTAGTGTCCTCTTTAGTTAAAAGTACAACTAAACTTCTTGGTGTTCCGAATCTGGTTTTGACCGGGCATCAGCTAAGGCAGTACATGAACAGTTGCAGTCATTGAACTGCGATTCTGTAGACGCCGGTATGTGCTTTGACACGACTGCTTCGAACACTGCTTTAGAAAGATTAAATAAAGCCTGTACAATTCTAGAGCACAGCACTGGAAGAAATTTGAATTTGAAATTGAGGATGGCATGCCAACACCACATGTTCGAAGTGCTTCTTTCAGATGCCTTTAACGTGTGTTTTGGTCCGTCTACTGGTCCAGATATTAATTTTTTAAAGAGATTTCGGGACAGTTGGTCTAAGTTTAACCATGCCTATAATCGACAAGAAACTTCTTTAATATAATAATAATTTATATATTTATTTGTTGCTAGGATGTACAATGTACATTGTACATGCATTTAATAATTTTACAAAAAATAAATATCTATAATACTTATTTATGTTTGTATTTTCACAACAAAAGGGTCCAAAAAGCTGCCGAGCTGATATTTATAGTTTAGACCAATAAAAAAACAAACTATAATCAATAGCATGACAAAAATTGCAGCAAACATTAAAAAGGAGGTTTAATAACAAGTCAGCAAATAATTATTCATTTCTTTTTTAAACTGGGGTATTTTAAAATTTTTAATTGACGAGCTAATAAAGTTGTAAAGCAGATAAACGGTGTATGTAAAAGATCTCTTAAATATTTCTGTTTTATGAGTTGGGGTGAAATAATATCTTAAATTAAAAGTATGAACGTCTGTTCTGTACTTAATTTTTTGGTGGTGGTGAGAGGGTTTTTTATGTAAGATAATTTTATGAAATATTTTCCATGCTTAACCACTTACTTTCGGAAAGTTTGTAAGAGATTGGTTCATATTTCCTGATGCCAAATGCAAACCGCAGGCAAGATGTTTGCACACTCTGTATTTATGGTTGTTTTTTTTTAAACATGGTAAAGAATACCGCAATAGTTAAAATGACTTAGAACCAGGGTGTCAGTAAGTTTTAGTTCTAATTTTTGTGATAATATATAACGATGAGGATATGGGAGTTTTAGTTACAATATGCTTTTTTTAAATAGTTGTTAATATATTTTTAATAGCGTAGAGCTTCTTAAAAATTAGTAGAGAACCATCCTTGAGACGACTACAAGGAGCTTCTTACCCATGGAGGTTTATTGATTGGGCTCAATATTGCATCTACTTCGATTCTGAAGCCTGGTGAACTTCATAAAGCTTAATCAATAAAAGGGGAAGAAAAAGAGGGCGATGATTGCAACAGATACTTCAGAAATACTTTTACTGAAGGAAAAGAAAAAAAAATAAAAAAATAAAACATTAGCTAATAAAAGTAAAAAGATAAAGAGACAATGTTATCAAGAAGAAACTGAGAAAGTAATTAAAGAAGTTATATAAGAGGACAAGTGCTCTAATTGAAGTATCCCTTAAAACAGATGAAGAAAATTCTACTAAAGGTTTCAAAGGGTGGATACATTATAGTTAATATTTACGGAAAGGGATCAGCTAGAAAATATGTTGCATTGGATAAAAGAATACGAGGTTGATTTCTTAAAAAGAAACATTTCATACAACAGTTTTTCGTTTACTACTGGGAACCCAGCAAAGACGTTATAATAGTTCTTTTAAACCCCCTTTAAAGATTTAAGACCAAGATTTCAGGGTATGATATACTTTAATGTAGATTTGAGTAAATATAGTTTGCAAAAATGCACTCAAGAGTTATATAGCCATATAGAATAGATTTAGTTACCCAACTTAAAACGCTGTACTGATTTATAGAGTATATTTTATTTAAGTAGAAACGCTAAGCGGGTTCTGGCTCACAACTTCCAAAAGTGGCCACCGGGATTCTCAAGACTAACTATTGCACAATATTTCTAAATGTATTCTGGCCCCTCACTGACGGTGGGTTTCTCACACGTTTAGACGCAGTGCCCCATTGGGGACCGTAATCTTACATGATACTTCGATTTTTTTTCGCAGGAGACGCCACGTGCTGGAACTATTTATGTTTTATTATCACTAGTTTACATTTTCGATTCCCTTATTGGGATTTCAAGGCTAGATCGCAGTTGCATCTTAATTAACTTTTATTAATAATATTTTTATTATTTACATATTTAATTATGTAAATAAGTTTAAAAAATGTTGTTTTGCGTTCCACGTTTAATATTACAAATTATTAGGCAATATTGCAAAAGGCAAAAAATTATGACTTATGAAGACTGGCGCCACATTGGCGGCACGTAATATATTAACATTGTTTTAAATCGTTGATGACTTTGGAGTTTCAAGATCAAGTGAAAAGTAGTAAACAATATTTTTAGAGGTACGTGCGTATGGGGGAATTTGGTATACAGGGTGTTTCACATTCGTGGACCATTAGAAGTTTCTGGGGAACGGAAAAAGATATCGATTTGAAATTTTAAAAGCGTTTATAATCCATTTAAAACTATTTTTCTAAAATATTTTGAACAAAATTCCACTTCCGGTTTAACCGGAAGTGACATCAACTTTGTTTTTTCAAATAGAACACCCCATATATTTTTTCATTTTTAAGTTCTACATAAAATTCTGAGTAAAATTACTATACCATGTCCTATACCTAAAGTGAATAGTTTTCGAGTTATTCATTTTTTTCGTTAAAATTTGACAAATGCTCGGCAATCAAAAATAGCCTATAACTTTTTTGTTATTAGGTTTGCGAATATGGGGGTGGAATTTTTGGAATCCTAAAACATTGTTTAAAAGATTACATGTTAATTCTTTAACATTTTTTAACAAATTACCTAAGAAAACCCAGGGCAAATTAGGCTAACTTGAAAGGTTAATAACTTTTTTATTTTAAATGTAACACCCAGTATGTTTTTACATAATCACATAGTAAATTAAAAAATCTTTCGATTGATGTTACTATTCCCTATACCTAAAGTTAATAATTTTAGAGATATTTAGCAATTTCTAAAATTTTAAATATTATTTTGTATCAAGAAACCTGTGACGGGTGAGTTGACGGTATCTATGGTAACCACGTAATCTCTCATTGTTTAAAATTTAATGGCGTCAATTTATAGTTTTTTAAATAATTTGTTAACTAATTAAGTGTTTTGAAAGCGAAATTACTGATAAAAAAAATAGCAGTCACTGACTCATACCCAATTTTAATTTTGATGTTACTGAAAGCGGCATAAAAATTGAAGGTATAGAAAATATGCTTTTCGCCAAATATGGAACGGTGAGGTTATGGGCTTTTTGTTGTATCGCACGAATAAATATGGCACAAATCTTGTAAATACAGAGTGTCCTAAAACAAGAAACAGTAAATCTCGTATATTTAGACCAGTAACCGCAGAGAAAATTGATAATCCTGGGCCTTCTTCAAGGAATGATAAAAACACCTGTTATTCGACGATTGTTTACTTACAGTCCCCTGTATTATAATCCAATTTTTTTACATATTTTAAGCGGAAATCTTCAGCCTAGACTTTGAAAACTGGTATAATTTTTTTATTGTTTTTTTCAATAAAAACAATTGGGGTCCAACTTTTTTTATTTTTCTCAATCTCAAATAAAATACAATCCACGAACCCAGCTCTCCTCCTACCCACTGAGTGTCCAAATTTTATGTACCATTATAGGTTACATTACAGTATAATAGACCTATTTTTCTTGTACCAAAAAAGTCTACCGACCAAGAGAAAAAATGGCGTTTGGTTATTGACTTTAGACAGCTAAATAAGAAACTTGTAGCGGACAAATTTCTTCTACCGATAATAGATGACATTCTGGATCAACTACCATTCGAAGAAAATTCACGTGATGTAACTATTTTCAGTACAAGCTCTGGATCCTAGAGATTCACCAGATTGCCGTTTGGTTTAAAAATCAGTCCCAATAATTTTCAAAGAATTATTTATATTGCATTTACAGGAATAAAAAGGTCTTTCGAAATGTTAAAGAAAGCGCTGGTTAATCCTAGAATATTGCAATACCCGGATTTTAATAAACAATTTATAATAACAGCAGATGCATTTAAAGAAGCCTGTGGAGCAGTATTATCTTAAATTTCTGAAAGTCAAGATTTACCGATAGCATATGCTTCGAAAACATTTACTAAAGGAGAAATTAATAAGGCGACCATAGAAAAAGAACTAGCGCCAATTCATTGAGCTATAAAGCATTTTAAACCTTACTTATTCGGTAACAAATTTTTGGTTAAATCTGACCACAAACCCGTTGTCTACTTGTTTTCTATGAATGATCCATCGTCAAAACTAACCAGGATGCGATTGAATTTTGAAATAGAATACATCAAAGGTAAGGACACCTTAGCTGCAGATGCCTTGTCCCGAATCTCTATAATTGAAGTAAAAGAAATTTCAAAGAAGACAGCGCAGGGGTTAGCAATAACTCGTTTGATGGCAAAAATTAAAAAAAAATAACTATTGACGAAAGAATTAAAGAAAATATGGTAAAAATAATACCCAAAATATACGAAACTTTGGATAACTATAGTATAGTTAAAATTGTGTAGTACCTAGGCTGGTTATGGCCTTAAGTACACACCAAGGTTCCTCTCCGGTTGACTCTCCAGATATAGAGGAATACTTACCTCGGGTTGCTTTTATTCAGTGGAGAAAGTAGGGTTTATAAGAATCAGTTAGGGTTGGTGGTGTAATTTAAAATGCAAAAATAACTTAAACTGGTTTATTTACCAAGGTAAAAATATGTACAAAATTATATTAGAATTATATATACAGTATTTACAAAAGTATCGTAGACTGTGAACACAAAGGTTCTTTCATAGCCTTCAATCAGGACAGGCAAATGTTCCAGGGCTTTTCACAGGCAACTGGAAGGCAAAGGCGTGGTTTTCAGTCCTACAGAGAGACAGAGCAGATTTGCAATTGGACTGTAGGGGAAAAATACATATTATTAGGTTATGTTTTATACATACAGGATTTACAGTTTAATTAACTCTGTTATTAAAGTTTAATATTATACGGCATAAAGCCCTGACATATTAAAACAGGTTAACTTACTGTTAATATTCCACTAAGAGTTCTCTGTGATTTAGTGTTGGTTTTCGGGCTCACAATTGGTAACACCATTTGGAATTGAGCCACCAGACGACTGATTGTCCATTGAAAAATGCAGCGGTTTTATAGACGAAAATCTGATGACAGGCTTGATGAAAAACAATTGGGGCCGTGTGAAATAAATCCGTCACACGGGCCGTGTGCAACAAGTGTTGACAACACATATGTGGTTGACAACTGCCAAAGCGCCATCTGACGTCGGGTAGTTAGGAAAATCGTCTTATACGAGTAGATATCGTTATGTGTATCGTTACAAAATACCTATTTTAAAATTTGATATTAAGCCCAAGTGTTTAAGAATACTCGTGGGATTAAAGGGTCGACATGAAACAGAGCGCAGAATTTAGATCACCATTGACAATATCTCTTTAGAGAAGATAATGTCTGAGCTTAAAGAAATGGTCGGTGATTATAATATTAAGAAATTAAAAGTTAATGATAATATTTAAAGCTAGCTTTGAAACATTGTAAGAAGTAATATGCTAGAAGGCCGAAGTTGAATGACGTCTATGGTGGCAGCTAACCAAAGTACTAAGGGGCGCAGCTAAGTTTAGTGCTAGGGGGCGCAGCTGAATCTTCTTTGAAGACGGTTGTCTTTGTTTTATTATTTTTGTAAACATTAGTTAAACATCTCTTGATGTAACTATTTTGGTAGTTAAACATCTGTTAATGTAACTATTTTCTTTTGTAACGTAGTGAACATCTATTGATGTCACGCAAGTGTTTTATTTTACAGGCTTTTTAATACGTTTTTTATCCCGTACTTTTATTCTTTTCCTTACTGGTGTCACCTAGTAAATAGCTTAATTTTTATGTGCCTGATCTTCTAATCGTTGTTTCTTTAGAAATATAACAAAGTGCAAATTTACTTTTCAGAAGTGCATTGGATATTGTCAATTAGATCAATTTGAAAAAGCTATAAAATATTATAAAATGCAATTAAATTCTAATAACAGTTTATAAATTATGAAGTTTGATAGTATAGAAACACGTATAGAACGGTTGGAAACATTATCCTTTAAATATTATAAAATTAAAATTATTAAATGTATAAAACTTGAACTCTTACGTAGACAAAATAGTATTAGAATAGTGTAGATGTAAGTCAATATTTAAGGTCAGCTTGCATCTAGTCCTATTACATTAATTTTAATGTTTATATCGAGTACCTTTCTACTAAGTTAACAACATGAGTAACATTGTAGCAAAACTTAACGATTGTACACATTTAGCTTTTATAAAAAATAAAGACTTGTAAGAAAATAAGAAGTATAAAATTGTTTACCTGGAAAAAATGAATGGAAAATATGGTGAGTTTATTTTAGTTAAAGTTAAGGAATTTCCCAATTTTATAATTTTACCAAAACGATTTAAAAATTAATCCCTGAAATTGATAAGATTAACAAGGAGTCTTTAAAGAAAAAATCTTTATGACGGCCGAAATTTCTGATGATTAT
Source organism: Brassicogethes aeneus (assembly GCA_921294245.1). Taxonomy (NCBI): domain Eukaryota; kingdom Metazoa; phylum Arthropoda; class Insecta; order Coleoptera; family Nitidulidae; genus Brassicogethes; species Brassicogethes aeneus. Next base: position 15,482,113 of record OV121142.1, on the reverse strand, counting down.
ATGAACGCAAAATTTGAGTAGTTTCTTTTTATCAATGCTTTTTATTATTATTATTATTATTTGGTGTAGGGTTTTATAAATGTATTTTAACTTTTTAGGAATATATAATCACTAATAATTTTTTTTTTATGCATATAACCTTTATTATGTTTTAGGGATATTTAGTACAACAGCAATACCATATCAACATTTGAAGATATGGAGGTCTGATTTTAGGTTTTTTTTTTGGATGAGAGACTATGACGATTTGACAATACAATTTTAGAAAATTTTTACATATTTTTTATTAATGATATTTGAAAAAAAATTTACTTATAAATATTGTGTCTATCATCCTTATTGAAATAAATCTTTTAAATTTATTTTATTGTTTTCTGCGTTACCCTTCCACAAGATTAAATAAAGTGGTGTATTATAAGGTACCTTTGTACACAAACCAATAGTACATTAGTAAATAAGCAACAAGAGTTCTACCCCCATTTCGGTCATTTTCTTATGTTAAATCCCATAGGAAAATCTAAGGTCCATTCTGCAATTTTTTGTCCATATCAAGGTCACACACCTACGGGCGGGAATGGCGGGAAATTCAAAAATCAGCTAACTTCGCTAATTCTCCCGCAGCTAACTTCACACTTAACCATCCACCTTTTCCCACCAAGGTCGCTCGGTCGCCGTCAGTTGGCCGCTATCAGCCGGCCACCCTCAGGGATTGAACCCGAGACCCTCTGCACCAGAGTCGGAAGCGCTACCTGCTGAGCTACCGTTCGGAATTGATAACAGGCGCCTAGAGATGCTATAAAAAAATTATCGGCCAGCACCCCCTCAAAATATGAGTCATATGCTGATGTTTACTAATAAGTAACCCATGAAATTTTGCAGGAAACTCTTATCTGATGATGATGTCATTAGAGGATATTAGATATATTTAAAATTTATAAAAAGATATAAAAACTATATTTAAATAATTATTAGTTATTTAAATTTAACTAATGTATAAAAACTATAAAATAATTAATATAAAATACTGTTTAAAATTGTTATTAAACTTTTGCGGTGCGCGCTGATAAGAAAAAACTATTTCCCAAAGTAATGTATGTAAAACTATGAAATAATTGCAAATTTTAAATATCTCACACTAAATTAATTTTTATTTTTCCGAGAGGATTTTTAAAATATTAATTTGAATAAATAACACATATTAATTTTTTAATTAATTAATATAATTTAAAGATTTTCAAATAAAAAATATTACAATACAATATTGATATCAAACTTTGTGGTTTTTTCTAGAATTTGAAACGGAAATGAGGCTTCCGCTTAAAAACAAAAAATATGCAACTGCAATATTATAACGCAATGGGTGGTGGTTAGATATAAATAGTAAAACAGAAAGAAATAATTTACATTTCGATTTTTTCTCCCTAAACGGTTGTGCCAATTTTTGTTTTTATTGTGTAATTTGACCTTTGAATTGTTTTTCCCTATAGACTGAGTTTTTATTGTGTGAGTGTGCATATATTGGGTAAGTACTTTTTATTTTTAGTAATTATCATCCTAACAACCATTTATTTAATAGTAAAGAGCTATTATTCTACATCCTAACAGTTTTGTATTACTTGAGCTTATTTTTAAATTAATTTAGAAATTCTCATGCAATAAAACAGAGATAAAATATAATTAAAATATTGTTTCTCTAAATTCCTAAAATTGTCTTTTAGTTAAAAACAGATAAAATATAACAATTATACTTTCTCCAAATTCCTACAATTGTTTATTAGTAAAAACAGAGATAAAATCTTGTTTTTATAATATTATATTCCTAAAAATTGTCCAGGTAGCTTAAAGAATTAAAGAGATAAAATACAATTAAAATAATTTTCTCTAATGTAAATAAATATGCTAAGGAGTAATTTTAATTATAAACATTGAAAAAAAATATAATTAAAATATTGTTTCCTTATTATTTAGATTTTCAATATTGCTTGGGGTGTTAAAAAATGAATTTCTGGTACAATAAAACAGTTATAAATATAATAAGTAAGTATACTTTCTCTAAATTCTTAAAATTGTTAAAATTGTTTAGTAGTTAAAAACAGAGATAAAATCTTGTTTTTATAATATTATATTCCTAAAAATTGTCCAGGCAGTTTAAACATTAAAGAGATAAAATATAATTAAAATATTTTTCTCTCATGTTAATAAATATGCCGAGTATAGTTATTTTATTTATAAACATTGAAAAAAATATAATTAAAATATTGTTTCCTTATTATTTAGATTTTCAATATTGCTTGGGGTGTAAAAATAAAATATTATTTAGTTTACATTCTACGTGATTTGCATACCCATTTAGTAAAATACTTTTAAAATTTTAGGAAAATTATTATTATTTTATCCTAGAGGGTGCTACGAAATGTTTTTATTATATATAAATTATATTCTCAGACCGGATTTCGACAAAAATGTAAAGGGACGTGAAACTACAGCAGAACCTGGTATGATTTGTTGAGAAAAATGTTTGTTTAATCTATTAGTCTATTAGTTTTGTTTACACGTTTGGTAAAATAATTTTTTTTTTTTTTTTATAATTTTAGAACAGTCAACAGAAGTTTACCCCAGAAGGACAACCCCACACAAATTTACTCTGGAGAAGAGGGATATTGGTCATCAAACTTAGTAACAATCACTTTACACTAGAATAAAGGGATTGGACATCTTCCTTATACTCGTTTAAGAAAAATCATCAAGAACTCATGCGTGGAAATAACACTTTAGAAATTAGGCGTTGGCCGATGTAAGTCAAAATTAATTTATTTATTTACATGTATTCAATAGGCTTAAGGTAATTGTAGCACCATATACAGGGTGGTATTTTAAACATTTTGTTTTTAATTTTTATATTTTAGTTTATTAAATTATCTTTAAAATAATATATTAAAACCTACATTTTTCTTAAAAACAAAGAAGTATAGTTAAAAAACAAAATATATGTAGTAGTCACTAAATTTAATTTTTAACCATATTATGTCGTTTGTTTTCGACCAAAATATATTGTGATATATATCAAACAAAAGGATTTTTAGTTTTCTTTCAAATAATAACTAAAATAAAAACAATCAAAAATGTTTTGTTGTATTGTGAAAACTTCAAATTTTTCCTAATATGAGATTTTTAAGTAAGAAGGTCCGTATTTCAACAACTAGACAGTAAACCATGTTTGTTTTTTGTAGTAAAAACATCAATATAACTTTATTTTACATTGACATATTTTTTTATCCAAATCTATGGACGCGTTTTTAAGTTAAATACAAAGAGAATAAAAGTGGTAATTTCAACATATTTTTATTTTATTTAAAAATGCGTCGAGCAATTCACCTAAAAACTAGGTCAATATTAACTAATGTTTTATTGATGTTTTGAAAAAACAATTATTTACCGTTTTTAATTTAATTTTCCTTGATATTATTTTAAAATTATATCACTCACCCACAGAGCTGGCCAAGTACTGAGTACTTTTACTCGTAGTTCAATTACGAGTAAAAAAGTACTCGTACTTTTTTACTCATATATTATATAACAGTTCCCAGAAAAACGCCAACCAAGCACCCAGGAGCTTGGTCAGCAAACCGAACTTATAACATATGTACTACATGTTTTACAAACACTTTTATGTCAACCTTTGTTTCGAGTTGTTATAAAATAAATATAAATAAAATTTTTAAAAAACAAAGTTTTAGTTTTTGGAAATATAAGTGGCGCAGTCGTTGTAGGATAAGCCTAACGATTTTTTTCAAAAAGTGAACCTCGCGAAAGGACCTTCACATCGAAAAATCGGTGAATTTTATTCTTTATAGTGCAAAATCGAACCCAGAACTTTATAAAGTGAACTACCAGACCGGATAGACTTTCATTGACTAAAGTTCGAGCAGAAAATTGCAAATAGTGAACCACCAGTTCGGACGGACTTTCATTGTGCAACTTTCAAAGAAGTTATCAGAACACTCAAACTAAGGTTTCCAGAGCCATGAAAATTTGGTACTGGTAAGTCATAAATGTCATTAACGGATACTGATTCAGATATAGATCAAAATAATTCGATAATTAGAACACTCAAACTAAGGTTTCCAGAGCCATGAAAATTTGGTACTGGTAAGTCATAAATGTCATTAACGGATACTGATTCAGATATAGATCAAAATAATTCGATAATTCCTTTAAACTCCCCTCCTCGTAGATTAAATTTTCAAAATTCTACGACAATTAGCACTGAGGATATATTAAATCAGTTGCAAAATTTAAATTTAAATAGTAATTTAGAAGATACTAATAATTCGTTAAATATGTCTTTTCAAAAAGAATATCTAAAAATTATTCCTGAATTCACAGGTAACCCATCACTTTTAAGTGATTTTATTGCTACAAGTGAGCAATTATTAAATAAATTTTACAATAAAAATGATCCAAACGATTTTTTAAATACTTTTCTATTGAAATCTATTAAAAACAAAGTCAAAGGTACCGCCGCTGAGGCAATTGCTTCATTTCCAATAAATACTTGGAAAGATTTAAAAGATGCCCTTCTGGCTTCTTACGCCGATAAACGCGATTTACAAACATTAATAATAGAGTTATGTAATATGAAACAAAGTAACTTAAAACCTTTAGAATTTTACACCAAAGTACAGACAAATCTTAATCTGCAAGTAGGATATATCAACACCCACGGTACAAATGCACAGGATGTAGTAACACTGACGACAAGTTCTCAGAAATTAGCGTTACGCGTATTTCTTAAACATTTAAATAATCCACTTGGAGATTATTTATCTACCAGGCAACCCAATAGCCTAAATGAGGCACTACACATTTTAACAAATGACTTTAATATTCAAGATAAAAATTCTAATTTCTCAAAACCAAAGCCAATCTATAGCCAAAGGCCTCTCGCCATAGACTATAAACCCCAATTTCATCCATCCCAATCTTATCCTAAGAATTCAAGATCAAATGTTTTTAAACCTAACCCTAACTATATTCCCCAAAACAAACCAACACCAATGAGCATAAGTACTAGAAACACCACTAAAAATCCGACAAATAACAGTAATCAAAATCATTTTAGAAATAATTTTGGACAACCACGTAACTTCATTTCCGAAGAACTGCATAACATTAACGACCCTGAATCGGAAGTCGAAATAACCGAGTACAATGACATTGACATTGACCAAAATAATTCTCATAACGAATGTTTAGAATTAGACAACGCACATTTTTTAGTCGCAGAAGCCTCGGAAGAAACCATATAGAACTTCTCAATATTGACTTTTCAAAATCTCAACTGCCCTACATTAATATCCCTATAAATAGTTTAAATTTAAAATGTTTAATCGATACTGGTTCCACCAAATCATTCGTTAACCCAGAAATAGTAAAAAAACATTTTACAAAAAATATTCGGTACGACCCTTATACAATTTCCACCGCTCACGGCACAAGCCATGAAAAATATAGCATTAATATTCCATGTCCAGAAATTTTTAATTTAGGTAACAGTTTCATTAAATTTCACATATTTAAGTTCCATAAATATTTCGATTGTTTACTAGGGCTAGATAGTCTTCAAAAATTTAATGCAACAATAAATTTAAAATCTAATAAGCTCATTTTACCACAAACAACAATAGACATTAAGTTTAAAGAATTAAGCGACTATAACAACCATATAGTAGTGCATCCAAATTCAGAACAAATAGTAATGATAAACGTAGAAAATGTAAAAAATGGCAATGGTATTTTACCACACCAAAATTTTGGCGAAGTTGAAATTCCAGAATGTTTATTAGAAATAAATAATAATAATGCTCATACTACTATAATTAATACTACCAGTGAAACATTATGTATAAATTTAACAGATCCATTCAAAGTTATTCCCGAATCCGATTTTGAAATTAAAAGTCCCAATACTTATTTATGTAATAACTTTAATTACTTTAATACTTCAAAAATTAAATTCGATTTAAGTAAAGTTCGCTTGCAACATTTAAATTCCGAAGAACATCGAGAAATAAAGAAATTACTAAATAATTATTCAGATATTTTTCATTTTGACAATAAAGCTTTAACTTTTACTAACTCAATTAAACATAAAATTCAGTTAAAAAACGAAACACCTATCCATACTAAAACATACAGATACCCATACGTACATAAACAGGAAGTAAAATCGCAAATAGAAAACATGCTTGAACAAGGCATTATAAAACCCTCCAAATCTCCATGGTCAGCCCCTATTTGGGTGGTCCCAAAGAAGTTAGACGCTTCCGGTAAACCCAAATGGAGAGTTGTTGTAGACTATCGCAAATTAAACGAGCAAACTGTAGATGATAGATATCCTATACCTAACATCAACGACATTTTGGATAAACTCGGTAAAAGTCAATACTTTACCACACTTGATCTCGCTTCTGGTTTCCACCAAATAGAAGTGGACCAAAAAGATACAGAAAAAACCGCTTTTACGGTCGAAAACGGCCATTACGAATTCATTCGTATGCCTTTTGGCCTTAAAAACGCTCCATCTACATTTCAACGTGTGATGGATAATGTGCTTAGAGGAATCCAAAATGAAGCCTGTTTCGTTTACTTAGACGATATAATAATTTTTTCCACCTCCTTACAAGAACATATCCATAGACTTAAGTTAGTTTTTGAGCGTCTACGCGAATTTAACTTTAAAATTCAACTTGATAAAAGCGAATTCTTGCATAAACAAGTAAATTATTTAGGACACGTAATAACCACCCAAGGCATAAAACCAAACCCTGATAAGATAAGAGCAATAACCGAATACCCAATTCCAAAAACCCCCAAACAGTTAAAAGGATTTTTAGGCCTATTAGGGTACTACCGTAAATTTATAAAGGATTTCGCGAAAATAACCAAACCTTTAACTAGTTGCCTAAAAAAAGATGCCTCTATCAACATCAATGATCCCGCGTACAAAAATTGTTTTAATACATGCAAACGTCTTTTATGTAATGAGCCAATCCTTAAATACCCAAATTTTGAAGATCAGTTTATTTTAACCACCGATGCATCAAATTATGCAATTGGTGCCGTCTTAAGCCAAGGACCAATCGGATCGGACCTTCCGTGCGCATATGCTTCTCGAACATTAAACGAACATGAACTTAACTACAGCGTAATAGAAAAAGAACTTTTAGCCATCGTGTGGGCTACTAAATACTTCCGTCCGTATTTATACGGCAGAAAATTTAAAATATTGACCGATCATAAACCTCTACAATGGCTTTTCCAGCTTAAAGAACCAAATTCTAAATTAATCAGATGGCGATTACGATTAGAAGAGTACGACTTCGAAATTTTATATAAAAAAGGCAAATTAAATAGTAACGCCGATGCTCTCTCACGTCCCCCAAATAATTTTAATGTCATGGAAACAAGATCCACTAAAGCACAAAAAACCGACCCTCCAAAAAATCCTATATTTCAGTACATGGACAATTTTAACCAAAATATCTCTCTTGACAACATTTCCATTATAGCAGAACCACCTGACGATAACGAACAAATATTAGACGATGACAATATGACTGTCCATACTAGCCTAGAATCCCCTGTTTGTAACATTCCGATTTCAGAAGATAGTTTAAATTTAGGCACAAATCAAATTCATTTCATCTCAGTTAAAACCTGTCCAACGGGACCTATTATAACACGTTTATTTAATAACAGTAAACAACGCATTACTACTCAAATTTCATCTGACTACACAGAAAATGATTTAATAAATTTCATAAAAGAATATATAACCCCAAATGTAAAATATTCCTGTTATTTTGATGACGAAAAACACTATAAGCTACTCAGATCAATTTTACACAACCACTTCAATACTTCAATAAAATTAAAAAAATGTAATAAAATACTCGAAGACGTAGATTCAACTGACGAACAGGTCGAACACATAAAAAATTATCACGAAGGTAAATGCAACCATCGTGGAATAAATGAAACTCTTTTAAAACTTTCAGCTTCATACTATTGGCCTAATATGCAAAAATCCATCCAAAATTTTATAAACAATTGCGACGTTTGCAAGGTCGTCAAGTACGATCGTAAACCTCTTAGGTTGAAATTTAATATCACGCCAACGCCAACTAAACCATTTGAAATTATACATATAGATGTCTTAAAATACGAACATGTTAAATTTTTAACTATAATAGATGCATTTTCTAAATATGCCCAAGTATATTCATTAGATACAATGCAAGCTATTGAAATTATGGAAAAATTACTAATCTTCTTTTCCCACCATTCAACCCCCGGTTTAATTATCTGCGATAATGGTCCAGAATTTGAAAATGGCCTTATCAACGAATACTTATCACTTCATAAAATCCAAATACATTTCTGCAGTCCTCATCCCTCGAGCAATGGCCTTATAGAACGCTTTCACTCTACCTTTATAGATCACCTTAACCTTTTAAATAATAGATCAGAATTTAAAGATGATCCAACAAAAATTAAAGCACTTTTTGCTACAATAGCCTATAATAGTTCGATTCACTCGTCTACAAAAATGTCGCCTTTCGAAATTTTAAATTACGACATGCAAAACATTTTAGACCTTGATTTAGAAGCTAAAATTCCTAATAATTATATAAATAGCCATAAGGAAAAAATAAAAATCCTAAATAAAGTTATAAATAGTCGATTGTCTGAAAACAAAATTAAAACAATAAGCAAATTAAATGAAAATCGCGAAGAAATCCCGGAAATACCCCAAAAAATATTTGTTAAAAGTAATTTTAGATCTAAACAGCGAAACAAATATAAAAAAGAGACTGTTGTGTCAACTAACCCAGCGCGTAAAACTTTTAAACCAAAAATTATAGAATCCAAAACTGGTCGAAAATATACAAAATTACACATGAGTAATATAAAACGTCCCACTAAAAATAATTCTCCTGTTCCAGGTACTTCTTCGTCCAATGGACCGCAATAGTACTATCTCAAAGAGACATATCAAATAACCCCGGTATTCTACCGATAAAACTGGGAGAAGCCAAGTTACAGAATTTTTCACACACTTTCATACATTATCTCGATTTAACTTCTTTAATAAATAATTTTAAAACTTTATCACATCAATATCAAATCATTGTAAATATAGCCGATAAAAGTAAAATATATCAAAAGGAAATGCAAAACTATTTTAAAATCATTAATTATAAAATTAACGTTATTAGTCAAAAATTAACATTATTTTCAAACTCCCAACGATCGAAAAGGGGACTAATTAACGGATTAGGCACCGTAATTAAACAAATAACTGGTAACATGGATTCCGAAGATGACAAACAAATCACATATTCACTTGATTTAATAAAACAAACTGAAAATAATCTAATACAACAAATTAATAACCAATTCTCTATTAATAAACAAATTATAAGTAAATTTAATAAAACCGCTAACGACGTACAGCACAACGAACAAGTTATTATGTCCAGAATAAGTGTTTTAGAAAATATAATTAATGATACAAATTCTCATACAGATATTCTATTTACTAAAGATACCCTAAATCAGTTTATTCACCTTTTTGACGTTGTTCTTAATGAATTTCAAAACATAGAAAACTCTCTATTATTTTGTAACCTAAATATTATTCACCCAAGTATAATCTCTGACGAAGACCTATTTAACGAACTTTCTAAAATATCGCCCTATTTTAAAAATAAACTTCCATTTTCAGTCAATAATATAAAAAACTATAAATCTATTATAAAAACCAAATGTTTTATAAGTAATTACGAAGTAAATTATTTTCTTACAATCGCTTTGTTTAGTTCTAAATCTTTTCAATTGTATTATTTTATGCCCATCCCAAATAAAAACTTCCAAACGATAATTCCATCAACCAGATATATAATTAAGTCTGAATCTGAGTTAGTTTCCCTAGCGACTATTTGTGACAAACTAGCCAACCAATATTTTTGCTCGAGAAAATTAAAAACCTTTGTAAATATATCATGTGAAGCAAACATACTTAATAAAAATGACATCAGTGAATGCCATTTTACTCAACTTAAAGAAGAAAAAATAATAGAATTTATACCAGAAATTAATCAATATTTTGGAGCGTTTCCTAACAAAATTTCGTTTAAAACTAATTGCCAACAATCCCAAGAATTCAAACAAATAAATGGAATATTCTTGTTCAAAAATGAAGACAACTGTGAAATATTCATAGAAGACCAATTACTATTTTTCAATGATAGTACAACAGGACAGCCAATAATATTAGAAACTACCATATTACCCACAAAATTAAGAAATTTGGAACTTCCACCATTAAAACTAAAAAATCTTGGTACAACCGATTTATCCAGCAACTTACAATATTTGGAACCCCTAAAAATAAACAACACTTGGCACCTTTCCGGAACAATAATTTTGTACGTCATAATTATTCTATTTGGGACTTTCTTTGCCTATAAGAAATATATCCAACCAACGAGGAGACATAATAATGTCGAAACAAACATTGCTTCTTCACAATCAACCCCGTTCGATGTCAACGAAATCCAAATTTAATCCTTCACCGGAGTCTCGGAACTACTGAGGGAGGTATTATATAGCAGTTCCCAGAAAAACGCCAACCAAGCACCCAGGAGCTTGGTCAGCAAACCGAACTTATAACATATGTACTACATGTTTTACAAACACTTTTATGTCAACCTTTGTTTCGAGTTGTTATAAAATAAATATAAATAAAATTTTTAAAAAACAAAGTTTTAGTTTTTGGAAATATAAGTCATAAGTATTTTTCATTTGAAGTACTTATTACTCGTACTTACAATCCAAATTCAATGTACTCTTAAAAAATACTCGTGGAATTCACGAGTAATGTATACGAGTATTTCCGTTTATTATATATATATCTATGACTTTTTGCCAAAATATCGTAAGCATCAAAACATTTTGTATATATATATATACAGAGCTGGGCGGTACTTAAGTACAAGTACTTGAAAAAGTACTTAGAGTACATTTTAGGGTACTTTGTACTTGATACTTAAGTACTTCTTTGTATATGTACTTGGTACTTGTACTTGTAACATTCTGCTAAGAGTACTCAGTACTTGGGACTAAAATATAAGTACATTTTTACAAGTACTTTATACAAGTTGAGACCTGTCTGCGCCACATTTGTGAATAGTCCACTGCGCAATGCACTGACAGACGAAAACTTTGAGAAACTGGTAATCATGAAAGCAAACAAAGTCAACCAATAATTTGTTAGTTACTCTTATTATTAAAAATAATAATAATTAATAAACCATATTGTTTATTTGTAATAAATATTTCATTAAATTGCCTACTTTTAATTCACTTTGCCTATATTTTTAAAATTTTGAAGTACTTAATTATACGCAGATAGCAAAATACATGCAGGGACTAGCGTGCGGATTGGTACATGCTCTGATCCCTACATAATATGTGTCAACACAAATGTTTGGATCAGTGCATGTACCAATCCGCACGCTTGCCTACACTGCATGCATTTTGCTATCTGGGTTGAGTGGTTATATTATATATTTATCTATTTTGCGTTTATAATGACTTTATTATAACACGCCATTTAAATGTTTTGTGTGCTTTAATGAGGTTCATTATAGTACGAAAAATTTTGATTTCGAAGCTTGGCATCCAGATAAATTGTCAGTGACAATGACAACCTCAATTTGTTCAAGCGAATTTGATTAAAATAAAAGAACAATAGAATTTGTATATTTCTAAGATGATTTATTTCACATAATTATAACTTAACTTACGTTTACGTTTCAAAACTTTGGTATTTCCAAAGCTTCACTGTTACCAAGTCTTGGTACCAGCGAGTCTTGTCTTGTTGACATGTACTCTTAAAATACAATTATAAAGTACTGAGTACTGTACTTGCAGTACTGTACTTAAAGTACTTTGAAATTTGTATAGTACTTGGTACTTTGTACTTCTTCAGGAATTATACAAAGTACTTTGTACTCGGTACTTAAGTACATTTTACTTGTACTTGGCCCAGCTCTGTATATATACTATAGTATAATATAATATATTAGTCTATAGGTTTTATACCAAGTAAATTGATAAAATTATAAACTATTTTATGTACATAATGTTTAAAATAAATAATTTTATAAATTTGTATTTGTATTATCATAGCTCAGGACCAAAGTATGTATAATATTATACATATGTACACACAATGAATTAGTCGAAAATTACTAATTACCACAGTTATTAGTGGAAATTAGTGAAAATACCGTCAAAAATTATGAAAGTTGAGCAGTTTTTGAGATATAGTCAATTCCATATTATATGTAAAATGGTCTACATCTCAAAAACTGTTCTACTGTTTTCAGATTCAGGGAACAATTTTACATGGAAATTAACTGCTAAATGTTAAAAATACAAATTGCTATTGACGAGAATTATTAGTGGCTTCTTTTTCGCTATGACAATTTTTCATTTTTGACTAGCCCATTTTTAGAGAGTAAAGAATAATCAATTATATTAAATACATTTTTTTTCAAAAGTACTCGTACTTTTTACTCGTATTTCCACGATTACTACTCGTAACCGTAACCTCTCTTTTCAAATGTACTTACGAGTAGAGTACTTACGAGTAAATATTTTAAGTACTCGTACTTAAAATTTTACGAATACTTTTTTTAGTACTCGTGCCCAGCTCTGCTCACCCACAACATCCTGTTTGGTTGCATGAAACATTTTAGAACTTTATCGGTGTTATGAAAAATACGCATGCGCCGGGTTATGACAAGTAAATGTTTAAAAGTTATCGCGGCTAGACCAAATAGTGTTAAGATATGCTACGATCTATTTATTTTATCCACATTATCAGTATTTTTCTATTTTTAGAACATGGATACTGTTTATTCCTACGAAGATATGATTCAAGAACAGTTGATGGTAGCATCCCACCTTGATATGTCTCCGGCTTTCTTCGAAGAGGTATATGTACCCTTATGCAGCTATTGTATTAGTTAGGGTGTATTGACCTTATGCAGCTATTGTATTAGTTAGAGTGTATATCGCTCTCAAGATTGTTGGTAGCCAACCCCTTTGGCGAGAAAGATGTGTAAATATACACTGAAACGAAGCACATACGAGACTTGTTCTCACATCCCGTTTCAGTTTCAGAACCTACATCAGCAATCAGCCCAGAACCAAAGCACATCAGGGACCGCATCATACAACTTCTCTACAACACACAAACCAGTTTCAGAACCTACATGAACCAAAGAACATCTGGGACCGCATCATACAAATTCATCACAACACGCACTCCAGATAAAATTAAATATTAATTAAATTTTAATTTTAATGTTAGTACACATATGGAAAACGTTTGGGATATTCATAAAAATAAACTTATCCCAGATTTTCTTTGATTAAGGGACTTACAATACCTAAATTTTTTCAATGTGCGTATACAAAGTTGGTTCAATAAATAATACATGATAATTTAACATATTTTTTATTATAATCTTTTTAAATAAACACAATATATCATAAATGTTAATAAACTAAACTACAAAACAAGGATATCATCTCAAATAGCTGTTTATTTATGGTACCTTAATATTAAAAACCAATATTATTATTTTTAACTGTATTATACTATAATAGTAGTTGATTTTAATTTATCTTTAATGAAAACTACATTTACAAACACAAAATATTTTTACACGTTATTTATATTACAAAATTTTTCCTATTCTATATATCCTGCTCCTTTAAGCTCTATTGAGAATAGTTATTCTATGAATTATACTACAATTGTAAAACTGGGCCTTAGGACTTAGAATACCTAAATTTTTTCAATGTGGCTATACAAAGTTGGTTTATTAAATAATACATGATAATTTAACATAGTTTTTATTTTAATCTTTTCAAATAAACACAATATATCATAAATGTTAATAAACTCAGTACAAAACAAGGATTGCATCTCAAATAGCTGTTTATTTATGGTACCTTGATATTAAAAATCAATATTATTTTTTTACTTTATTATACTATAATAGTAGTTTTATACCCCTCAAACCCACAAGTATTGAAAAATATGTTTTAATTAGTCTTTGAGATTGTAAATAAAACAATATGTGAGACTTCTTAGACTTCGTCTAAGCTCAGAAATTATTTCATGAAATTCCATATCTTCCTCATCTAGTTGTTTTAAACGGTCAACAAGTACGTTTGGATCAGACCAATTATGAAGAATATCTAAAGCTTCATCTAATGAAGTATATTTGATTGGTTTTATAGAAGACAACTTCTTCTTTTGTGCTGTTATATCTTTAGAATTAGATATTTTTGTGGCTCTCTTTACACTATTTCTAAACAAAGGTCTAATGATGTTATCGAATTTTTCAGGACATGCTTGATGGCGTAACCGGCCTTTGGAATCGCGATGGGCAACGGATACTTCCAACATTTGCTTATAGGCATGAAGATCATCATCGGTAAAATTATGAGGGTTCTTGGAAAACAATAACTCGCATAATCCTGATGTTGTTTTAAATACATTATCACCCAGCTTAATATCCAGACTTCCGAACGTTAGTTTTTTATCGCCAAGTTTCCATGAAGAAAATTCATACCGAGGTCCGTATACTTTATCTGAATTCTTTCCATATTTATCTAAATAGCTAGCGGGTGATGGTGCATCTATGTCAAGCGTTTGAATCTCCAGAGGCTCAAAGAAGCTTTGTACATTTTCATTTTTCTCCTGATTCATATGTTTTAGAGCATTAAATTTGATACTAATATTTTTAGCGAGTTTTTCAACACACTGCTTTTTAGACGACATCTCGAAAGTAACTAGCATGTTTTTCTCATACGCGCCTTATTTATAGATATGCCACAGCTGACGCATCTGACGTATCTGTCACATGTCACAGATACGTCAGATGCGCCATCTGTGGCAGCTGCGTCAGATGCCTCAGCCGTTACATCTGTCATGTTAGAAATAGTTGCTTTATATATATATATATTAGGGTGTTTCAAAAAAATCGACTTTTTCTTTTTCTTCAAATGGTCAGCAAATTCTTTTAGAGGATGTCAAAACAAAGACCTCGTTAAAATTTGAGCTTTTAATTTAAAGATTTAGAGGTCGCGGATCGCAATTTTCAATTCACCATTGGTGCCGCCGCAATGGTGCCGCCGCTATCTCCAACTGTTATCGTGTGTAAACTTAATAAGTGTTCATCACAAATCAAAACAAACTCATACAAAGTTCAATGTGATAAGTGCAAGGGTTGGTTTCATCGTGACTGTGCAAACCTAACCATAGAGGAATGCTCCACATTTAACAAAGAAAAAGACTCACCAACTTCAAGTAAGTGGACATGTCAACTCTGCTTAACTATAAACAACACTCCTAAGAAAACACCATCGCAACCATCCTTAAGTATGGATGTATTACTAAATGAAAATATCCTCCTTAAGAGAATCATTAGGGAGTTAGAAGAGAAAAATGCACTCTTAATTGAAAACAAAACGTTATTAGAAGATAAGATAATTAATCTGGAAAAAAATCCGCAAAAAAGAATTGAAGCTAATATCTCGCGCCAAGACATTAATATTAATAAATTAAAAGTTGTCGACACAATTAACTCTCTTGATTCATCTACCAGTCAACAGGGGGCAGATAACAACAATGGTTCTGAAAACATAGAAACTCAAGAGAGGTCGTCAGATGCACAAAATAAAAATAAAACAAATAAGGAAATTAAAAAACATCAATCCGTACCTAAAGAAAATATCCAAGAAAAATTAACTCAGAAACAAGAACCTATATATAAAAATAAAACAATTGTTACAAAAAAGGACATCCCATCCACAATTATTACCGAGAAAAATGCATCCTCGGCTATTTTAGAAGCAACCATAAAAAATATTTGTGGAAAGCTCATAAACATTAATAATGATGAACCAAAATATATCAATACATGGGCTGAAGTGGTTGGAAAAAATAAGAAGAAGTCAAAGACTGCTAATAAAACTAGTATTATGGGAAATCTTAAAGGCTCCAGCAGTTGCGCTTTAAAAGTTGTTCCCAAAAAGTCTTTTGTGTATGTCTCAAGGTTGGAACCAAATACCAAATGTGAAGATATAATTACCTATTTAAACTCTAAATTTCCTGAAATTACTTGTGAAAGTCTTGAATCCAAGTTTCCACAACATTATGCGTCTTTCAAAATAACTGTTTATTTGTGTAATTTTGAAAAAATTATGGATCCTGAACTTTGGCCTCAGGGTACTTACTTGTCTCGGTTTTTTCACCCAAAACCGAAAACCGCACAGGTCACCTAAAGGAATCTTTTAGTATTGTAAATTTAAATATTCAATCAGTATCAATAAAATAAATGAGCTAGAGTTATTCTTAAACAATAAAAATATTTCTTGTGTGTGCCTATGCGAACATTGGCTTACTGTTAATGAAATATGTGCATTAAGTATAGAAGGATACACTTGCGCTTCTTTCTATTCTAGATTAAATAGTAGAGGAGGTGGATCTGTAATTTCTAGTAAAATGTAATACCAATTATATTGAACTACAAAATATTAATAGTCTTTCATTAGAAAGAGTTGTGGAAATTAGTGCGATAAAGATTTTAGATATTAACTACAATTAAATAATTGTAAATGTATACAGACCCCCTAGTGGTAATTTTAAAATATTCTTAGATGTGATAGAAAATGCGTTAAATACTTTAGGTATAACGTCAAAAATTTTAGTGTCAGGAGATTTTAATGTTAATTTTACTCATTTAAATAATGATGCTTGTTTTTTAAGAGGTGTTTTTTTATCCTTCGGATTTAAACAACAATTTTTTGCTCCCAGTAGAAATTTTAATTGTATTGATAACATATTTGTTAATTTTAATAATGATTGTGTAACTGAGACTATAAACATTCCCTTTTCTGACCATAATGCTCAAGTGGCAAAGTTTTATGATTTAATACTAAACTCTAAGACTAAGCCGATTTTAAACAAGTTTAGGCCTATCACAGAATGGGGCAAGCTACAGTTTTATAACATAATAGAACAGACCAATTTTAATTTTGTAAATAATGATTTTAATGTTAATTTTAAATTTGAAATGTTTGTGTCCATTTTAAAAAGTACATTTTTAAACTGTTTTCCTGAAAAAACTTGTTTGAATAGTTCAAATAGCAAAACTAATTTCAACTGGTTTAATAATAAATTACATCAAATGAGGAATACTTTAAATTTTCTATCTGATCTGTATAAACAAACATGTAACACCAACATATTAAAGCAAAAAAGAGATTTTGGAATTATATATAGAAAAGCCATATTGGATGCCAAAAGGGAATATAACAACAACAAAATAAAAACTGCAAACAACCCAGTAAAAAGTATGTGGGACATAATTAACAAAAAAAGAGGAAGTAATCATATAGATTGCGCAATACCCCCTAACTTGATTAATTCATACTTTGCTAATATAGCCAATACTATTATTAAAAACCTAGGTGTCACTAACTCTTCTTTTTATTTTGAAAGAATTAAAGCCCCTGAAAATCGATTTCACTTTAAGGAAGTAACATATATTGAAGTCATAGATATAATTGACAAAATTAAGTCCAAAAACAGTAGTGATATTTATGGTTTAAGTATAAGTATCATTAAAATAGTCAAATATTTAATTTCTATCCCTCTAGCTAAACTAATTAACTTGTGTTTTATAAAGGCTGAATTTCCAGATGTTCTAAAGGAGGCCCTTGTGATACCAATTTATAAGAAAGGTGATATAAATGACCCCAACAATTTCAGGCCCATATCCATCTTGCCTGTTTTTTCGAAGATTATTGAAAGATGCATGGCCAATAGAATTGTTGCTTTTTTTGAAGAAAACAACATATTCAGTGAGTGTCAGCATGGTTTCAGGAAGGGTAAAAATACCACATCTGCAATTCTGCAAATGGTACGAACAATAGAAGATTCTTTCGAAAATCTTGAATTTGCAAATGCAGTGTTTTGTGATCTAAGCAAGGCCTTTGACTGTGTTTCTCACTCTCTGCTTCTAAAAAAGCTTCAAGCCTACAATTTTTCTGAAAATAGTGTAAAACTAATTCAATCATATCTATCAAATAGACATCAAGTTTGCAAAATTGGGAATGAATTGAGTCAAAGGGAAACTGTGAATGTGGGGGTACCTCAAGGTTCTGTTCTTGGACCTATCCTATTTTTAATATTTATAAATGACCTATCTAACATTAGTAACTCGACGGATTTAACACTATTTGCTGATGATACCACAATTGTAGTAAAAGATAAAAATCTTGAACTTTTGGAGGTGAAGAGTGAGAGAGCAATGTCGCGGGCCGAAAAATGGTTCACCGAGAATCAATTAGTCCTAAACAAGGGCAAGACACAGAACAATATTTTCTCCTTAAGAGATTTTAATGACTTAAACAAGTCAGAACCCATTAAATTTCTTGGAATCATGTTTGACAGTAAATTAAGATGAAACAGTCACATAGATTCACTATCAAAGAGGTTGAATACCAATATATTTATTATTCGCAATCTTGTTGGTAGTGTGTCCAGTGAAGTATTGGCTAGTGCCTATTTTTCCTTGTTTCAATCGCATATTTCGTAGGCCATAATTGTTTGGGGTCATTGCTCTGAGTCACATAGAATATTTAGTCTGCAACGCAGAATTATAAGAATTATTGCCTCCCTTGGTTATAGGGACGATTGCAGGGCTGAATTTAGAAGACTTGGAATTATGACTTTTCCTGCCTTATTTATTTTTCATAATTTGGTATACGTAAAAAATAATTTAAACTTATATAAAAGTCAAGACTGTGTACATAACCATAACACCAGAAATAAAGGCAACTTAATTAATCAATTCTCTAGACTGAAAAGGTGCCAGAGTGGACCTGATTTTTATGGAATTAATTTTTTTAACAAACTCCCAAATAATGTAAAAAATATGGCTTTTAATGAATACAAACTGTTTTTAAAATCCTTTTTTACTACACATTCATTTTATTCGATTGATGAGTTTTTAAACTTTACCTTTTAATTGTGTCCTTATTTTATTATATTCTTTGTTTTATTTATATTTACATTTCTTGTACTATTTTTATATTTGTATTTTTCTGACGTTGTAAACCTTTTGGTAATAGCACTAATAAATATTATTATTATTATTATTATTATTCTATTTCCCATTTAAATAAGATAGGAAATTTTTTGTTTTAACTTTGGAATTTTATACGTCTATATCGAATCAACTTATGGCAAGGGACATCTTATATTTTTATAGTAAATTTAACGCTCTATAAAAAATGTCTCTTATAATTTTTCTATAAATTGATTTCTTCCAGAGTTATTCGAGGCCAAAGTTTGATTTCCATCGAATTTTCTCGTTTTTTCAACTTTTAGCATAATGTAGTAAAAAAATCACATATTTATATCTGAAACATAGGAAGTGTTGTAAAAAAACAAAAAAACAAAAAAAACGTCACTTTTTTCCAAAGCCTACTACAAAGTTTTAATGAAAATATGAGATGTGTATAATATGCAGAGTAATTTATATATAAATGCATTTTTCTCGAAAATGGTGCATCTGAGCAATTCAAATCAAGAGTACCTATTTTTCGTAAAAAACTATAAATTCTCATAATTTCATAAAAAAAATTAAATTATTAACCCAGAAAAAAGTTGGGGCTATTTTTGTAACTTTGCCCCCTCCAAATGTTACGCCTATGATTAAATTTTAACAGTTTTGATCGTAGATCTAGATTCAGCATGTCAAAATTCGAAAAGTACCGAAAATTCATTTGTTCATGTTCAACCCTCTAGGAATAGTTTAAAAAAAATTATCCTCTTAGGTTCCTATTCAGGGGGCCGTAGCTCCTTTAGGGAGCATTTTTTGATACATGTTTATTAAACAAAAAAGTGTTATTTTTATACGAATAATGCACTGTTTAAGTTTGGCCCCCCTAATTTCGGTTTGGCCCCGTATAATGATAATTGTACCATAAATGTTAAAAAAACGCGAAAATTCGATGGAAATCAAACTTTGGCCTCGAATAACTCTGGAAGGAATCAATTTATAGAAAAATGATAAGAGACCTTTTTTGTAGAGCGTTAAATTTACTATAAAAATCTAAGATGATCCTTGACATAAGTTGATTCGATTCAGACGTATAAAATTTTAAAGTTAAAAAAAAAAATTCCCATGTTATTTAAATGGGAAATAGAAAAATGCGATCCGAGACCTCTAAATCTTCAAATTAAAAGCTCAAATTTTGACGAGGTCTTTGTGTTGACATCCTCTGAAAGAATTTGCCGACCATTTGAAGAAAAAGAAAAAGTCGATTTTTTTGAAACACCCTAATATATATATATATATATATATATATATATATATCCATTATGGATCTATGCAAACTGATCCGAGAGGTTTTCAACGCGATGGCTATTTTTCATGTGGTGGTATATATCCGTTCTATTCATAAATTTACCGCACATTTCGCAAAGTAACTGTCGTCGATCGTACCCAAACTGCCACTTCTTAAAATCTATATAACATGACCATGTAATAGAATTAAAAGGGATCCTGTATCAGGATACTCTTGATAACAGCGTTCACACTGCATGTCTATACAGTATGAAAACGCCTCCAATAATCTAAATTATTGAAACCGCCAATGTTTTTTTAAATTGAACACCTTAATATACAAATAAAATGGCTCTTATTAATTGTACAGATAATTAATTATCGCTTAAAACACCAAATTAGTAAAACCTCCAATATTTTTTAGATCAATAATACCTTAACCTTAAAAATAAAATGACTTTTAATATTTGATTGATGGGCTTAAGGATAAACCACAGCAACATTTTATCTTTTACTTTTATGTATTTTTTTTGTTAACCTATAAAGTATAAAATAAATGGAGGTATATGATAAAAATGATTAAATTCTAGCACTTTTAGCACTTCAACTGCGCATTTTAAAACTTTATAATAATATACATAAAAATTTAAACTATTTAAAATTTCAAGCTTTTTTTAAAATTTACTTGTCCAATACAATTAAATACATCGTTTATTTATTTTCAACAACTACAATACCATCACCATGATCACCACTGTGGAGCCTTATTTACTACTATTTATAGGGTATGCAGGTAAGAAATGAAACTCAAAGGTGGGTTTAACATATATTTTTTTTAAATCACATAACACTATTTCATTTAAATAATGCCACTCTTGGTTGAATAAAATTTATTTATAAATAAAATTTATTCCTAACAATAGAAACCGCGGGAAGGTGGTGGCTTTCTTGTGTCGGGAGGGGATTAGTGGAGGGTTTAAATCATAAAAATATTATTGAAATTATATTTTATTAATACAACGTAAAAAATAATACATCTAAAATATCTAAACCTAATAAAGCTAATATACAAAACTAATTTTTAAATATTATATTATAATGCCCCCATGGCAGCGTCTCATCTGTTCCAGGGATAAGATACCGTTTATCATCCTCAGATGAAAGAGCAATTTTCTGTTGTGTTATAGAGTGCACCTGATGCTTCTTGGACCGTATTAAATTTTGTTCAACAATCTTTTGTTTAAAACTATCGAGACACTCCACATAATCATCAAATGTAATCTTCGTTTTAACAACAGAAGATTTAACCCCCTTGGCCTTTTTGATGACACCAAAATTTTTAATGATTTCATTAACCTCATCATCATCAAAGCCCTCTTCATGTAGGGCTTTTCTTTTTCGCGCAATTTCAGCGGCAGTTGTTTGCGTCTTAGTTGCATATAATTTCGACCGAAGACCTACGTAGTCCGTCATCAGGATGCCATTGTTCTCATCTTTCATCATACCCAACACCTTTTTATTGACCTGGGGGATGCCATACTGATCCTCAACAGGATAATCTGACGTATCAAAGTACTGAAGGCAATCCTGACGAATAACTTCATACGGATCTTGATATAGCTCGTATATGAGACTGTCTGTCGGTATACATAACAGCACAATCAGGGAAAGCATTACCCATATAGTCATAGTGGAAGTTGTATATGGTAGTTTTCGCCAAGTCGAGGATAGCTTGCCCCACATATACTGGTTTGTTTAGGAATATTTTTAGTTTTCGGAGTTCTACAGCTACCAGATTTTCATTAAATATGGTGCAACTCTTAAATTCAGGCTTCGCTATATATGCCTCAGCTCCGTAACGTCCTAACCACTGAGTCAAAAGGCGGATGTTGACCCTTTTACGAATGTTTTCCATGGTTTTACCTGCAACAATTAAAGATATATTAATCTAAAATTTAAGTAATAATAATATTACGTACCAAAAACCGCATTGTTCAACAACTTAAAGAGATTCTTCTCGAACTCATTCGCAGCTTTCTTACGAAGCTCAGTGTTAAGGTCTATGTAGGCCTTCAACCACGGAAACTGCTTAAATTTGAGTGTACGATGAATTTTCTTAAGTACCAAACCGTTAGCTAACGCTTGTTTTAAGGCCCGATAATGAATTACATACTTCTTTTTATCACTCAATGTAGCCATCAGTTTGGTTATCTCTTTCGCGTCCTTAGGAGGCTCACCGGTCTTAGGGTTGATGTGCTCTGAGCAGAATGGAATATCCTTGTGGGGATCATGTAGATGGTGAGGATACTCGAGATCTACCTCTAAAATATACCCTTCGGAAGCATCATCAGGGACTTGGGCGACATCAAGATTTGAATCCACCCATTCAAATCCGCCATATGGAAGATGCTGCGACATCGCCCATCCATACTAAAACAAAATGTATATAATTAGAAAAAATAAATTTAAAGCTCAGAGGGAGAATAACTTACCTGATTATTTATGTCAAAATACATTAGGAAAGTATGAGGCTTGCTGGGGTCATAGTTGCCAACATATTTATTGTTCGCCTTAGCTTTTCGCTTACTGCATACTTGACTAAGCCCGCCACGAATCCCCTTCTCAACAAAGAGGAACATGTCTAGATCAGTAAGCAGCTCCAACTCTTGCTTAGTATACTTAAGCATAGCATCCCACGTAAATCCTGGTAAAGTATAATAGTGTGCAGGATCCAAGCCATAAGTTTTAATGCAAGTGGTACGAAACTGCTCGAAAACGTCAGCCAGAAGCATGATGTCAGTTTTCATATAAAGATCCACATACTGACCTAAATCTTGACAGCTAAACGTAGTCCAAACATGTTGAGCTCTTAGATAGTGTCTTCGGGGACAGGGCTTATTCTCCAACTTATTAAATAATTTATCGATATCTGGTAATTGAGTTTCACCAAAACGTGCAAACGAGTCAATATAGTTATACGTCATTACTCCTTTCTTTGTGAGCTGGAAAAATTTCTCCTCTGACACATCAGCAAACTGAGATTTCAAGTTAGGGAACTCTGACATATATGAAGCCAACTTATCTAAAGAAGAAGCCATAAATCTGAAGGAGTCTATAAATCTAAATTGAATTGGGTAGTAATCGATGTGTTTGGTGAAGGAAATATATTTTTCCTTAGTAATGGGTAGCAGATCGATAGATCCCTTCATTCTCGTAGCTATGTCTGTTATAATAAAGTGTGCATCGTATCCCGATAAGTTATGAAAGACAACAGGCACAGTATAACTATCTTTATAATTAATGTTACATGATTCATGGGCGGCTCCACGATAATTATTTTCGGGAATTAGATGGTTGTGATCCCTAACTTTCTTATCCTCAGGTGTAAAAGGTTGGTCGCATATATGACAGTGTTTTGCCTGACGGAAGCTGAGTTCTTGAGTGAACGTCATATTAATATCATAGGGGCACCAAAACACAGTTGCTAAATCTTCAGCTAAACTATTCATCTCACCAGCAAACCACGTCATACAGTCCTGCCCGCGATAACCTTTATAAAAAGAGATACTATCATCATATGAACATTTCAAATAGTATCCAATGGCAGCTGGAAAGTGATGTTGAGGCTTCTTGGGATTATCTGTATGTTCCAGAACACTCTCCAAATCAGCATATACAATGAACGCCTTCTTCTTATTCTTATGATTTTTAAATTTTAAAATGTTTTTCCCTGGTTCAGGCATCTTTATGGCCGTCTCATTAATTTTAACACAGTCCTCAATATGCTTAGCAAGTTTATCTTGCGAACGGAAATAATGTAGACATCGATCACAGAAGTATTTTTGACCATGTTCTTTACTTAATTGAGTTGATAGAAGTCGGGACATATTTTTTATCCAAACAAAGTGATACTTTGTCGGAGCCTCATCATCATAGCTATCCTGAATAAGTAAAAGATTTACATGTCTTTCTTTCTTATTTTTAGTCAGATAAGAGGGCAGAGTAATAAATTTTGCCTTTTTCTTTTGCAATATATAAACATTGATTGAAACATCATTCTGCTTCTCAAAGCTGGGGATCTGCTTCATTGTCATAGGCCATTGGATTCCTTTTAATTTAAGGACAGATGAATAGTGCGGATATAATGATAAACGGCCTGGGTTATTTTTTTCTGAAGAAACAGGATAGAGAGCCGACGTAACAGCCCAAGCATAACAAGCCTCATCATCGTTTTTAACGTTGACGCAAGCATGCTTTTTCCTAATTTGAGGAGGCAACTCGATGTATGATGATCCAAGCTGTGGGATATACTTATTAATATTAACCCCCAAGTTAACCACCTTCTTAAGACCCCACCCGCTGTCCCGTTCTTGGAACTCCTCTAGTTCTGTCATAATAGGGGCTGTGATGTGGTTATCAAACCACTCATTCAAGTTTGTGTCCCGATAGATCGCCGAGTTTGAAGTAGTGAAGTACTTGTACTCGTTCTGTACACTATCCCCCTTCACTATTTCGAATTCCCCACAAAAGATAGCATTGACCTTGACTGCAGAGTCCTTTTTTAAAGCGTTAATAATACGTCTCCTGAACAAAGCTTTGCAGTCCTCCAAAAAAGAGCTTGGATCCTTATGTTTAAGGTTGGATATGACGCCTGTTCGTATTCTACTTTCGAAAGCTGACTCTGAATCATCCCAACGTACACGATTCCATGCAGTTTCAGGTCTTGATTTTAGCCCTGCCCCCTTCTTTTGCATAACTTTCAGCTGGTTTCTATGACTTTTAATACTCCGCATGCACGATGCAATTTTTTGTTTTTCCCCAATTGTCTTTGCACTTTTTAGAGCACGGGTTAGCCGACGCATCGCCAATGCACACTCACGTAGCCCCTTCTGAGCCACTTTCTCGTCATATCGAGACGTTAAAAGCCCCAATATGGAAGCGATGTGGCGAACCAAATCGGAAAATATTGACATGCTAAAATATAATAGTTGGAATAGTTAAAATTAGGGTAGTCAGAATTGGTAATAATATTCTTAGAATGAAGTTTAAACAATTAAATTTAAAAATCTATACAAAGTATTCTTTAAAAAATGATGATTATTCTTGAATTTAGTCTAAAACAATTAAA
The DNA here is from genome assembly GCA_921294245.1 of Brassicogethes aeneus. NCBI lineage: Eukaryota > Metazoa > Arthropoda > Insecta > Coleoptera > Nitidulidae > Brassicogethes > Brassicogethes aeneus. Next base: position 15,456,478 of record OV121142.1, on the reverse strand, counting down.
TTTATAAAAATATCTAAGGCTTATATAAACTAATTTTAGCGCAACAGCGGTGAGATGTATACAATTGATTTTAAAAAAAATCACCAAGCTTATTTAATCAAATTTATATTAAAAAATAATAATGTTAATTCTCGAATTTAATAAAATTTTACTAATACTAAAATAATGTAATCTAAGAATTAAAAAATCTAAGAAAATTACCTTAATAAATATCTAGGGAAGCACCACTAAATGATAAGAACAATTGATTGTGAGCGATGCCTTCGCCTCCTTTATACCTTCACCGATCTTCAAGGTCGGACGGAAAACTGAACGCCGCTCGAAAAGGCGTATGTGCAATGATAATAAACTAAAACCGTATTTGTTTCTTGTAGTGACTATGGAAAACTTATTTTTTTGCAATGGAAAACAGTTTTACCCACAAAGTGTTGCAATTAAAATTATACTTTTAAATAGAGAAGAATTCCAGAATGAAATCCCTCAAGATGAATTAGAATTATTTGATTTTTTTGGGATTTTTTGGTTGTTAAGTCAAAGGTAAACATTCAATTTTCTCAGTTTCTTTAATTTTTTCTTTTAAATTTAAGGTCAGGGGAGGAACACCCCGTAAATGATTGGAGTCATGAAGTATGGCACCATGATTTTGTATGGCTTTATAATTTATAAAAATATGTAAGTAAAAATATTGTTTTTTAAAATGTAAGATAAAGTAGGGGAAATGGAGGGGTGAAAGTGGATGTAAAGGTAGGGAGAAACTATGTAGATATATAAAAAGTATGGTGTATTTTATAAAGTTTTGTTTCTGTTAAATCTTCAAACATATAGATAATACTAAAACAAATATAATGAGTTTTGTAAATTAAGGTTGATTGCTTTAAAAAAGCTAAAAATACAAATCATTAAACTAAATTGCTTGCTTTAAAAAAACAAATAATGAAGCATATGTTAAAAGTAAAAAATAATACAACATATTATAAACTTATTTATAATTTTAAATAATTATCTCTATAAAACAATCAAGTTACAGAAAACAAAAATAATATATTCGAAATTTTCCCCAATTCAGTTCCTGAAGATAATATTTTTCCAAATATAATTAAGAAAAAAACAGCATGTCATCCTGAATTTGTATTAAATCAAGATCGTTTGTATTCGTTTGAAGACTGACCAGAAGCAATGAATCAAAAACCTCATGAAATGGCAAGTGCAGGATTTTTTTACACTGGGTTAGCAGACCGCGTCATTTGTTTCCAATGTGGATTGGATTTAAAGGGATGCTTAAATATTGACGATCCGTGGACAGAACAGGCTGCCTATAATCCAAATTGTACTTACAATTAAAAATGTATTTATAAATATTATGTCTACCATCCTTATTTAAATAAATCTTTTAAATTTATTTTGTTGTTTTCAGCTTTACCCCCTTCCATAAGATTAAATAAATTGGTAAAAAGAGTAAGTATATATAAAATACCTTTGTACACACATTAATAGTTTAATTTACAATGATACATTGCTATTGTGATATTTGTGAATATTTTAGACATGTTAAAATTATACGTTTAAATAGAAAACTTTTAAGAAATAAAAATGAAGAATTCCAGAATGAAATCCCTTAAGATGAATTAGAATTATTAGATTTTTTTGTGATTTTTTGGTTGTAAAGTCAAAGGTAAACATTCAATTTTCTCAGTTTCTTTTTTTCTTTTAAATTTAAGGTCAGGGGAGGAACACCCCGTAAATGATTGGAGTCATGAAGCATGGCACCATGATTTTGTATGGCTTTATAATTTATAAAAATATGTAAGGAAAAATATTGTTTTTTAAAATGTAAGATAAAGTAGAGGAAATGGAGGGGTTAAAGTGGATGTAAAGGTAGGGAGAAACTATGTAGATATATAAAAAGTATGGTGTATTTTATAAAGTTTTGTTTCTGTTAAATCTTCAAACTTATAGATAATACTAAAACAAATATAATGAGTTTTGTAAATTAAGGTTGATTGCTTTAAAAAAGCTATCAATACAAATCATCAAACTAAATTGCTTGCTTTAAAACAACAAATAATGAAGCATATGTTAAAAGTAAAAAATAATATAACATATTATAAACTTATTTATAATTTTAAAGAATTATCTCTATAAAACAATCAGGTTAGGACAATCTGTAAGGCTGAACCGTGGAAAGGGTAAATATATGAAATATTTGTATGCTTTTATTTACTTTGCAGTGTGTGTTTGTATGTGCAATGATAATAAACTAAAACCGTATTTGTTTCTTGTAGTGACTATGGAAAACTTATTTTTTTGTAATGGAAAACAGTTTTACCCACAAAGTGTTGCAATTAAAATTATACGTTTAAATAGAGAACTTTTAAGAAATAAAAATGAAGAATTCCAGAATGAAATCCCTCAAGATGAATTAGAATTATTTGATTTTTTTTGGATTTTTTGGTTGTTAAGTCAAAGGTAAACATTCAATTTTCTCAGTTTCTTTAATTTTTTCTTTTAAATTTAAGGTCAGGGGAGGAACACCCCGTAAATGATTGGAGTCATGAAGTATGGCACCATGATTTTGTATGGCTTTATAAGTTATAAAAATATGTAAGTAAAAATATTGTTTTTTAAAATGTAAGATAAAGTAGGGAAAATGGAGGGGTGAAAGTGGATGTAAAGGTAGGGAGAAACTATGTAGATATATAAAAAGTATGGTGTATTTTATAAAGTTTTGTTTCTGTTAAATCTTCAAACATATAGATAATACTAAAACAAATATAATGAGTTTTGTAAATTAAGGTTGATTGCTTTAAAAAAGCTAAAAATACAAATCATTAAACTAATTTGCTTGCTTTAAAAAAACAAATAATGAAGCATATGTTAAAAGTAAAAAATAATACAACATATTATAAACTTATTTATAATTTTAAAGAATTATCTCTATAAAACAATCAAGTTACAGAAAACAAAAATAATATATTCGAAATTTTCCCCAATTCAGTTCCTGAAGATAATATTTTTCCAAATATAATTAAGAAAAAAACAGCATGTCATCCTGAATTTGTATTAAATCAAGATCGTTTGTATTCGTTTGAAGACTGACCAGAAGCAATGAATCAAAAACCTCATGAAATGGCAAGTGCAGGATTTTTTTACACTGGGTTAGCAGACCGCGTCATTTGTTTCCAATGTGGATTGGATTTAAAGGGATGCTTAAATATTGACGATCCGTGGACAGAACAGGCTGCCTATAATCCAAATTGTACTTACAATTAAAAATGTATTTATAAATATTATGTCTACCATCCTTATTTAAATAAATCTTTTAAATTTATTTTGTTTTATTCAGCTTTACCCCCTTCCATAAGATTAAATAAATTGGTAAAAAGAGTAAGTATATATAAAATACCCTTGTAAACATTAACAGTTTAATTTACAATGATACATTGCTATTGTGATATTTGTGAATATTTTAGACATGTTAAAATTATACGTTTAAATAGAAAACTTTTAAGAAATAAAAATGAAGAATTCCAGAATGAAATCCCTTAAGATGAATTAGAATTATTAGATTTTTTTGGGATTTTTTGGTTGTAAAGTCAAAGGTAAACATTCAATTTTCTCAGTTTCTTTTTTTCTTTTAAATTTAAGGTCAGGGGAGGAACACCCCGTAAATGATTGGAGTCATGAAGCATGGCACCATGATTTTGTATGGCTTTATAATTTATAAAAATATGTAAGGAAAAATATTGTTTTTTAAAATGTAAGATAAAGTAGAGGAAATGGAGGGGTTAAAGTGGATGTAAAGGTAGGGAGAAACTATGTAGATATATAAAAAGTATGGTGTATTTTATAAAGTTTTGTTTCTGTTAAATCTTCAAACTTATAAATAATACTAAAACAAATATAATGAGTTTTGTAAATTAAGGTTGATTGCTTTAAAAAAGCTATCAATACAAATCATCAAACTAAATTGCTTGCTTTAAAACAACAAATAATGAAGCATATGTTATAAGTAAAAAATAATTTAACATATTATAAACTTATTTATAATTTTAAAAAATTATCTCTATAAAACAATCAGGTTAGGACAATCTGTAAGGCTGAACCGTGGAAAGGGTAAATATATGAAATATTTGTATACTTTTATTTACTTTGCAGTGTGTGTTTGTATGTGCAATGATAATAAACTAAAACCGTATTTGTTTCTTGTAGTGACTATGGAAAACTTATTTTTTTGTAATGGAAAACAGTTTTACCCACAAAGTGTTGCAATTAAAATTATACGTTTAAATAGAAAACTTTTAAGAAATAAAAATGAAGAATTCCAGAATGAAATCCCTCAAGATGAATTAGAATTATTTGATTTTTTTGGGATTTTTTGGTTGTTAAGTCAAAGGTAAACATTCAATTTCCTCAGTTTCTTTAATTTTTTCTTTTAAATTTAAGATCAGGGGAGGAACACCCCGTAAATGATTGGAGTCATGAAGCATGGCACCATGATTTTGTATGGCTTTATAATTTATAAAAATATGTAAGTAAAAATATTGTTTTTTAAAATGTAAGATAAAGTAGGGGAAATGGAGGGGTGAAAGTGGATGTAAAGGTAGGGAGAAACTATGTAGATATATAAAAAGTATGGTGTATTTTATAAAGTTTTGTTTTTGTTAAATCTTCAAACATATAGATAATACTAAAACAAATAAAATGAGTTTTGTAAATTAAGGTTGATTGCTTTAAAAAAGCTAAAAATACAAATCATTAAACTAAATTGCTTGCTTTAAAAAAACAAATAATGAAGCATATGTTAAAAGTAAAAAATAATAGAACATATTATAAACTTATTTATAATTTTAAAGAATTATCTCTATAAAACAATCAAGTTAGGACAATCTGTAAGGCTGAACAGTGGAAAGGGAAAATATATAAAATATTTGTATGCTTTTATTTACTTTGCAGTGTGTGTTTGTATGTGCAATGATAATAAACTAAAACCGTATTTGTTTCTTGTAGTGACTATGGAAATTTTTTTTTTATAATAGAAAACAATTTTACCCACAAAGTGTTGCAACCAAAAAAAACAAAAATAATATATTCGAAATTTTCCTCAATTCTGTTCCTGAAGATAATATTTTTCCAAATATAATTAAGAAAAAAACAGCTGTCATCCTGAATTTGTATTAAATCAGGATCGTTTGTATTCGTTTGAAGACTGGCCAGAAGCAATGAATTAAAAAACCTCATCAAATGGCAGTTTTACACTCCCGGGAAAAAAAAATTATATATAATCATATATAATTATATATAATTATGTATGATCATATATAAAATAATGTATGGACATATATGATTATATATGATTATTTATTTACGTATAATTGGCTTTTATATATGGTTGTATATAAATATCTATAAACATGTAGAAACATACATGGTCATACACACTTATATATATTTAAATTTATTTTAGATGAAGAACGTTTACATTTATAATATATGAACATATATAGTCATATATATGTATGTATATGTATATATTATTATATGTGATGTAATATTATTTATTTTGGATGCAAAATACATTGATGTATATATCCAGGATACTTAATATTTATAATATATGACTATATATGTACATATATGGTCATACAAAGTATATATATATATGAACATATCTGGTATAGTGATGTTAAATTTGATGACAATACCATATGGTAACGTAACATTGTTTTTTTAACGTTAAAAAAACAATGTTACCCTTCAGAACGGACGCGTAGAGATTCTTTATATATTTATTATATTTATTTATATATATTTTTTATATATTTTATTTCAAAAATTAAAAATATTTTTTCTCTTATACATATATATGTTATAAATAAATAACAATAATGTTATTTAAATAATTTAAACTAATTTATTTAGTACTATAAGTCTTTATTTAAAACTACTCTCACAATATCAACTGATCGTATTCAAAGTGTCAGGCACACTTCCGTTAAAACTAATGTGTCTACGTAGGCTCTCATTTGTTTATCTTCTCTCGCCCTTGGTATGCTCTTAAGTACCCTTTAGCTAACACGGCCATCCTGTTATCGGAGCGTCCTCGCACCGCACTACTGACCATCACACACCATCACAAAACGGCAAACTGTTCTCATGCAATTTGTACGGTTGCAGTCTTAAGAGGTGAACCTCCTTTTGCGTCTGTGGCCGACTTGTACACACTCGTAGCATTTGCCTAGGAGTTCAGGAAACCACAGAAAACTGAACTCTACGAGCGGGGTAGAAGTTACAATTCTAAAAAATACAAAAAGGAAGAATCAACATCTTACGAGATATACAAGAACATAAACTACGTTTTTGTTATACGCTGTGGGGTTGCCAAAATATTTTTAACTCAATTATGGGGTTGCCATAATTTCAACAATAATGTGGGGTTGCCACAATACTTTCAACTCAATTATGGGGTTGCCATAATTTCAACAATAATGTGGGGTTGCCACAATATTTTCAACTCAATTATGGGGTTGCCATAATTTCAACAATAATGTGGGGTTGCCACAATATTTTCAACTCAATTATGGGGTTGCCATAATTTCAACAATAATGTGGGGTTGCCAAAATATTTTTAACTCAATTATGGGGTTGCCATAATTTCAACAATAATGTGGGGTTGCCACAATATTTTCAACTTAATTATGGGGTTGCCATAATTTCAACAATAATGTGGGGTTGCCACAATATTTTCAACTTAATTATGGGGTTGCCATAATTTCAACAATAATGTGGGGTTGCCACAATATTTTCAACTCAATTATGGGGTTGCCATAATTTCAACAATAATGTGGGGTTGCCACAATATTTTCAACTTAATTATGGGGTTGCCATAATTTCAACATTAATGTGGGGTTGCCACAATATTTTAAACTCAATTATGGGGTTGCCATAATTTTAACAATAATGTGGGGTTGCCACAATATTTTCAACTTAATTATGGGGTTGCCATAATTTCAACAATAATGTGGGGTTGCCTCAATATTTTCAACTTAATTATGGGGTTGCCATAATTTCAACAATAATATGGGGTTGTCACTATATTTTTAATTCAACTATTAAATTGGCATAATTTTAACTAACTGGTAGGGATGCCACAATTTTATTAACATACTCGAAATTTAAACAATAGTGTGGGGTTGCCACAATATTTTTAACTAAATTGTGGGATCTCCACAGCTTCATTTTTGTTTTAAATTGTGGGATTGCCACTAATTTTCAACTTAATTGTGGTATTGCCACTAATTTTATTACAATTGGAATACGTACTTTTATTCAGTTGATGTCCATCGTCTTAACTGATCGTGAGCGGCCACAGTAGTTCGTCGTCCTTGTTTGTGCAACACAAATCTCTCGTTGGGTAGTAGGCATCGTATTGTATATGGCCCTTTATATTTCGCTTTCAATTTTCCTCCTCCGGCTACCTGGGAATCTTCGACAGCCAGAGTAGTTCGTCGTCCAACTCTGTTTGATTTAACTTAACACTGTGCGCATTTTTAACAGTTAAAATTGATGGAATGTTGTAATTCGATACCGCTTACACTTTTCACAATTTTTAAACAAGGTCTACCTATAACGTCCCACCCGATAATTATGTCAATGCCTTTAGGGATGGAACCATCTGGTACAATATAATAATTAATCTCTAAAGTTACAGCTGACGTCACACACACCTATAGCGTACACAAGTCGTGTCCCTAATCCCGAAAAAGCTCGCACTTTTTCGATTGGTTTGATCGTACCGTTTATTGTTTTTACTGCCGAATATTTTATAATTGATACGTCGGGGTCTTGGAACTATTCGGCCTATCCTGTTCTACTTCTTTAGATGTTCTGCTTCGGCATTCGTGTTGCAGATTTCCGTGACGGCCACATTTAAAACATGAATGTTTTAACATTTTGTTGGGTCTACCGCTATCTGACCCGCGTCTGTCAACGTCTGTCTCTCTCTTGTGCGCTCCATCACGCCCTAAGATCCACGACCCTTTTGGTGGCCGGCGTGCGTCAAACTCACTTAATCTTAACATAAGCTCACGTTCAGAGTCCGGCTTCTGTATGTGCAGCGATGCACGTGCTTCAGCATGGTCCAATCCGTACTCAACCATACTTAGAACCTTATTCCACGGTAATTTATCGTAGAATCGCTGTATGCTGCTTTTGGTGTCCATAATCACACAAAGAGTCGCACTCTTTACTTCGTAGTGTCGAAGCTTTAAACGCTCGGGCACCTGGTGTCTCTTTGTCGGGAAAAGCAGTGATAAGGTCGGAACAAAAGTTTTCCCAGGATCGCCGTAAAGGTCTCCAGTTACAGCAGTACCGATAACCGCGATTCTTCAGCGCATCGCTCGCCTTTGCAATCATTAAATTATCGCTGACATCCTGTTCCTCCTTCAGTTTTCTTGCGTCCTCCAACCATTCGTTGATTGCGTATGCACTGTTATCAGGGTCATAGCTGGTGAGCTTGAATTTGATGTTGCCCTGTCCCGATGTTGACACCTGCGTCCTTTGTTCACCAGGTGAGATCAAACTTACCGTGAGCATTCCTGAAGCTTGCGCATTTGATCCGTCTTCTGTGACTAAACAGGGCGTTGATTCTGCTGGCGCTTGCGCACTGGCTCCGTCTGTAGAGACAAAGCAGGGCGTTGGCACGGAGGACGCCGATGTCTGTAGTTTGGCGTATTTTAATAACTCCGCAATCTGTAGCTGTTGCGAAACTACCATGTTTTCTAACCTTTCTTGCCATTGTTCCTTGATGGGTCTGGAACTTGGCGAAGCAACACCATCGTCAGAATTCACCACTTCCGACACAATTGTGTTTACACTAATTTCATCCATTTCTGTAGGTCACTGCACAGATCACTATCCCACTTCTGATGTTATAAATAAATAACAATAATGTTATTTAAATAATTTAAACTAATTTATTTAGTACTATAAGTCTTTATTTAAAACTACTCTCACAATATCAACTGATCGTATTCAAAGTGTCAGGCACACTTCCGTTAAAACTAATGTGTCTACGTAGGCTCTCATTTGTTTATCTTCTCTCGCCCTTGGTATGCTCTTAAGTACCCTTTCGCTAACATATATATATATATATAATATATAATATACTTAAATTAAATGATCCTGAGCTTGCATATAATTTGTTTATTGAAAAATTAAATACAAACCTAAATAAAAACCAAACCAAAAAAAAACATACAAAATAAAAACACAAAAATTAAACCGTGGATTACACAAGGACTAATCAATTCAATAAGGCATCGTGATTTATTAAAAAAGAAACTAATATCTAATTACACTGAAGAAAATCATAAAACATTTAAAGCGTATAGAAATAAATTAAACAAAATAATAACAAAAACTAAAAACGATTATTATAAAGATGAAATTAAAAAAAATAGTAATAATATAAAAAAAGTCTGGGAAATAATAAACAACGCATCAAATAAATGTACATATAAGGCACAGGAGAAGTATAATATAGTTAATGAGAAGCAAGAAAGTATCAAATCTGATAAATTAAAAGCTAACTACTTTAATGCCTTCTTTAGAGATATTGGTGAAAAAATGATTAGACAAATTAATAATGGTAACAAATATAAGTTAGAAACAGAAAAATCGTTAAATAATTCAATCTATTTTAAGGAAATAACAGAAAATGAAGTAATTGTTTACATTTCATCATTAAAAAATAATTCAACACCAGGACCGGACGGCTTAACCGCAAAAATTATTAAATCCATTCACTTAAACATACTAAAACCCTTGGTATTTATTTTAAATCTGATTTTTAAAACAAGTAAAATTCCAGAAGCCCTAAAGAGCTCCACAGTTGTTCCTATTTTTAAATCAAGTGATAAATCCCTTGCCACAAATTATCGACCGATATCTTTAATCAATAACTTTTCTAAAATTATGGAAAAATGCATAAAATCAAGAATAGAGAATTTTTTGGAAAAATTTAAGATTTTAACTTCAAAACAATTTGGATTTCGAAATAATTTAAGCACTGAGAATGCTGTGGTGGAATTAGTAAAAAAGATAACTGGTGAACTTAATTTGGGCCATAAGTGCCTAGTGGTGTTTTTAGACTTAGCCAAAGCATTTGACACTGTCGACCATGAAATACTGCTTCGTAGATTGTCTAATATAGGAATAAGAGGTGAAACAAATAAACTATTAAAAAATTACCTAATGGATAGACAACAAAAGGTAAAAATTAATGAAACATACAGTGATACAATAATAATAAATAGAGGCGTACCACAAGGGACAGTCCTTGGTCCTATTCTATTTTCCATTTATATAAATTTCCTGTATGACATTGACAATCTAAAAGATAATCTTATATCTTATGCGGATGATACAGCGGCAGTATTTTGTGGTCACACGTGGGATGAAACATTTAACTTTGCTAAGGAAGGCATGAGAAAAATAAAAAAATGGTTAGACAGCAGCCTTCTTAGCCTTAATATTGATAAAACAAAATTTATAACGTTTAGCTTGACAAATGCAGGACAACCTAAGAAAGAAAATTTTCAAATTCACTCCAACAATTGTTTAGATAAATGTAAATGCCCTTACATTCTTAAAGTAAACAAAATTAAATATTTAGGCCTAATTATAGATCAAAATCTAAAATGAAAAGCACACATTGAAAACCTCATACTAAGACTAAGGAGGCTGTTTTCCCAATTTTACACACTGAGGTCTTTTTTAAATCATAAAAATCTAATTCTTTGTTACTATGCAATGGTGGAGTCCTTAATAAGATACTGCATAATAGCTTGGGGGAATGCGTTAGATACTACTTTAAAAGGGCTTGAAGTAACTCAAAATATAATTCTCAAAATAATTTATTTTAAAAACCGCTATCATCCTTCGGAGTCACTATACACGGAACAACTTTGTATTAAAAAAATCTTTGTGTTTCAAGTGTGTTTGTGGATGTTTGAGTCTATTGATAATTTTGACATTCCCAAGCATAATTATTCCACCAGGATTTTGGAAAAAGATGTTGTCAATTTACCTATATTTTATTTTTCAGCCTTACAAAAAGGTATATTTTATTATGGTCCCAAATGGTATAATATTATACCAAAAAAAATTAAAAATTTATCAAAAAATCTACGTAAAGCCGATTTAAAAACGTTTATACAAACATCTGATCTGAATATATTCTACAAGTTTCTGAGGTAATAAATAATAAATAGTTTTGTATATGTATATAGGTACATATTTTATAATCCTTTAATTTTATTTAATACGTGACTGTCACTTTCTCCACGCCAATGTCATCGAACGTAGTGTTTTGCTTGTATTGTTTACCTTTTTTATATATAAATATTATTGTATTACAAATATTTAAAATTTAATTGAAATAAATGTAGCACTGTATAGTAAAAACATAATTTTAGTTCATCACACAAGAATGTATTTATAATTTTTTCCATTTATTATAATCTGCAGCACAAATCCTTTTGGATTTAGGCAGAATCAAACTTAAAATATAATTTAACTTTATAAAATAAGAATGTACAATAAAAATGTAAAAAAAATGTAATTATGATCATGATAAATAAATAAATAAATAAATAAATAAATATATATGTGTGTGTATAAGAGAAAAATTATTTTATTTTTAATTTTTGAAATAAAAGTTATTCTTAATAATAAGTTTAAAAATAATATTGACATAAAAAAATTGGATTTGATCTTCAGGGTGTTCAAAAATTAGGCAAACATGCTGCAGATTTTTCTATAATGGTCAGCAAGGCAAAATCTTGGTCTTTAGTCAATAAATGTGCATTACGTCAAACAATTTCACAGAGGTTGGGTAAGATTAAACGCCAAAATAAGAATTCCCGCATGAACGCCGAACATTTATAGTTTTAAGTATATAAACATATATACCTATCTGTCTTTATTCACCAAGGGGAGAAATTAAATTTTTGAAAAATTGACAAACAACTTATATACACATTTTAGGAATTTCAGCATCATGTCTGTCTCATTCCAAAATCAGTACCTACCTTTATTGACTAGTTAATAAATATACTAAAATAACTTCTATTGACTATAGTTAGTATAAGTATATTTTATTGACTATGTCAATAAAATTTCTTAATTTGGAACAAATGACAGACATAATGCTAAAGACCCTAAAAACGTGTTTATTTTGATTTGTCAATTTAAAAAAAAAGTGACTTCTGCCTTTAGTGAACCATGCCGCAGATATACCTAACTTACATAAATCTATAAATATAACTATAGATTAAGAGAAAATGTTTTTAGTTTAGTTTTTGTTTGTTTTTAAATACCTTTTATAATTGTAGTAAATATATACATATATATATTACATATCTTATTTTTTTACATTTTATTTTATTTTTTTAAATACGTAATGTATATATATTTTAATGATTATGTTAAAGTGTTATTAATGATTAAAATTTTATTTTATTATTATTATATGCAGAGCTGTGCGGTACTCGAGGACAAGTACTCAAACACTGTAGGTACTCCAAGTACTTTCAGTGTACTCGGTACTCAGTCCCGAGTACTTTAATTTGAATGTACTTATACTTGTACTTGATACATTTAAGATTGCAAAAATGTACTCGAGTACTTTCCCGTGTACTCGAGTACTTTCCCGTGTACTCGAGTACTTTCCCGTGTATTCGAGTACTTTTACGTGTACTCGAGTACATCCAAAATATGCAATGAGTACATTTTTATGCGGTGAGGTTGGCGTGTACACATATGTGCAAATATGTGCGTGGTGTTGAAAATGAGCAACACTGCTCAGACTTGTCAAATTACGGACATGCTGCCTGAGGCAGCCTCAGCCAGCCTGCCTCACACGACAGCCTTAAGACAGCCTCACTCAATAAATAAAAGGACACAGGAAAAATCATTGAACAAAAGGTTTTTACTTATGTATGAAATGTAATTTTGTTTATATTTTGGTAGAAATAAGGTGACAATATTCCTCAAAAAGATAATTAAAAAATAAAGCTAAGGCAAAGTAAAACAAGATACTAGCCGGCATTGATAATTAACATAAAGCGAAATAACAATATTTGATGAAGGCTATAGGCCGGCTAGTATTTAGTTTTGCACTAGTGATTCTTAATTCATTTCTTAATCGCCCCATTTTTCTAGCATTTCATAACTAAGTGTACTCTGTACTTTGTACTCGTATGGGTAGTCGAGTACAACGGTACTGTACTTGTACTTGGTACTCGAGTACTTTTATATAAGTGTACTTGTATTCAGTACTCGAGTATACTTTTTCAATGTACTCGGAACAGCTCTGATTATATGTTTAGTTTTAAAAATAATATATTATATATATAAGCGCGTTGTGTTTTTTGTTTAGACATATTAAAAACATTTTTTCACTTAATAAAAGTTTTATTTTTATATATGTTTAAGTTATACACAATAACCATTATATACATACAGGGTGTTAAAAATAAATGGTAAAAAATCAAGGGGGTAGAAGACGAGCTGAGACAAGCATTTTTTGTCTTATGGACATGTCCAAAAACGTCCCCCTACTGAGCTACAGGCGTCAAAAACTGCGGGCACCGTTTGAATTTTGCGCGCTGAACCGCCGTATGTAACATTGGTTATAATTGAACCGGTGAGAATAAGAACAGTACAAGTCCAAAAATTTTATTTTGACAACTCAATTTTTAAAATCAATTTAAAAGTTCAAAAGGAATTTTGTTTAGGTATCTGTCACTTTTAGTATAATTATAACCCTATAGGGTTAGGTATGTCAGATTGTCAAAGACATGTCTTTGACAATCTGACAGATACCAGAGTAGAATTTAGGTCCGCGCGCCAAATTCAAAAGGTGCGCGCAGTTTTTGACGCCTATAGTATGGTAGGGGGTAGTTTCTGGATACATGTCCCCAAAAATACTTGTCTCGGCGTGGCCTACCACAACCTTGAAGTTTTAGCATTTATTCCATAACCCTGTATAATTATATATAATTATATGTGGACCAAAATTCATGTATGGTCATACATGGGCAAACTTCATACATGTTCATATATAATGAATTTATATATTATTATATATGATCATATATAATTTTATTATATATGATCATGTATGAATTTTGGTCCCTATATATTCATATATAATTATATATGATCATACGTGGACCAAAATTCATGTTCATATATAATGAATTTATATATTATTATATATTATTATATATAATTTTTTTTCCCGGGCTGGGTTAGCAGACCGCGTCATTTGTTTCCAATGTGGATTGGATTTAAAGGGATGCTTAAATATTGACGATCCATGGTCAGAACAGGCTGCCTATAATCCAAATTGTACTTACAATTAAAAATTAATATTGCAAAATTTCTTTTTGATCTTATTGCGATGTCACAACTTAATTATTTAGATGACCTTTAATTATTTAATTTATGATGTTTTTTCAATTAGATGTGGATGAATTAACTTTAAAATATCAATAAATTTATTGCGAAAATTGAATTACCCCATTATGATAATATTAATATCTATATTTCCAAGTTAGAATATGAACCATAGATAACAAATGTTATATATAAGAAAAATATTGTAATCAAATGCATATTAGTTTCAATTCCATAATGATGCCAAGTGCTAGGGTTTTTTAGAAAAGTAAGTTTTATTATTAAATTTTTTATATATTTTTTATTTTATAAATTTAATGTTTAAAACTCTATTTTTTTTAATGTATTTATTTTTATACAGAGCAATGAATTGTTTTCATTCTGAAGAGCCCTGCAGAGTTTGTGGGGATTTTTTTTGTTTCTGCGGGGTGGAGCTGAAGGTTAATGACCTGATGTAATATATTATACAACTTTTTTTATTTCATTTTTTAATTTTTATGTTTTTTGTTTAGAGAAACTGTGGACCTGACGCAGCCGGAGCTGAAGGTTAATGAACTGATGTAATATATTATACAACTTTTTTTATTTAATTTTTTAATTTTTATATTTTTGTTTAGAGAAACTGTGGACCTGACAATAGAACAATCCCCACAACCACCAGAACTGCCGCCCCTGCAATTGCTGCCGCAACCACAACTGCCGCCAGCGTGGGTAATACAAAATTACCCACCACCATCCATATTGCAGAAGCGTGCAGTTTATAAAAACAAAAATAACAATTTTGTTATAATAAAAAAAATTTAATTTATTTTTTTGTTTTTTTTTTAATGTTTATTGAGCAACCCCTATTGAATGCGCGCACTTTCAGTATTTTAAATATTTTTTTTTAAAGATAAAACTAATTAAAAAATATAGGTAAGTAAGGTTAGTTATTCAAAATAGCTGCCAAACCAAGGCTGACCATCCAATCACCTGCTGATAACCCAAGGCGGCCATTTTTGTTTTTTATCTGATATGAATTTTTTGAATAGCCCCTGCCTCCACCGCAGCTCTCCCATAAAAGTGGGTAGGCCGATTAGGCCCCCAACCAATAAGATACGCAAGGCGGCCATTTTTGTTTTATTATCTGAAATGAATTTTTTGAATAGTCCCTGCCTCCACCGCAGCTGAGGGGCGGGGCTTTTGGTCGTCCTATACGTTTGCCGTCCGCAGCTGAGCAGCCGCAGCTGCAGCTGGCGTAGAACGAACATAGTATGACTACTAGTAGGCGAAATGAAGGGGTGAAAGTGGATGTACAGGTAGGGAGAAACTATGTAGATATATAAAAAGTATGGTGTATTTTATAAAGTTTTGTTTCTGTTAAATCTTCAAACTTATAGATAATACTAAAATATATATAATGAGTTTTGTAAATTAAGGTTGATTGCTTTAAAAAAGCTAAAAATACAAATCATCAAACTAAATTGCTTGCTTTAAAACAACAAATAATGAAGCATATGTTAAAAGTAAAAAATAATATAACATATTATAAACTTATTTATAATTTTAAAGAATTATCTCTATAAAACAATCAGGTTGGGACAATCTGTAAGGCTGAACGGTGGAAAGGGTAAATATATAAAATATTTTTATGCTTTTATTTACTTTGCAGTGTGTGTTTGTATGTGCAATGATAATAAACTAAAACCGTATTTGTTTCTTGTAGTGACTATGGAAAACTTTTTTTTATAATGGAAAACAATTTTACCCACAAAGTGTTGCAACCACAGCAAACAAAAATAATATATTTGAAATTTTACCCAATTCAGTTCCTGAAGATAATATTTTTCCAAATATAATTAAGAAAAAAACAGCATGTCATCCTGAATTTGTATTAAATCAAGATCGTTTGTATTCGTTTGAAGACTGGCCAGAAGCAATGAATCAAAAACCTCATCAAATGGCAAGTGCAGGATTTTTTTACACTGGGTTAGCAGACCGCGTCATTTGTTTCCAATGTGGATTGGATTTAAAGGGATGCTTAAATATTGACGATCCGTGGACAGAACAGGCTGCCTATAATCCAAATTGTACTTACAATTAAAAATGTATTTATAAATATGTCTACCATCCTTATTTAAATAAATCTTTTAAATTTATTTTGTTGTTTTCTTTTTTACCCCCTTCCATAAGATTAAATAAATTGTTAAAAAGAGTAAGTATATATAAGATGCCTTTGTACACACAAAAACAGTTTAATTTACAATGATACATTGCTATTGTGATATTTGTGAATATTTTATACATGTTAAAATTATACGTTTAAATAGAAAACTTTTAAGAAATAAAAATGAAGAATTCCATAATGAAATCCCTCAAGATGAATTAGAATTATTAGATTTTTTTGGGATTTTTTGGTTTTTAAGTCAAAGGTAAACATTCAATTTTCTCAGTTTCTTTAATTTTTTCTTTTAAATTTAAGGTCAGGGGAGGAACACCCCGTAAATGATTGGAGTCATGGCACCATGATTTTGTATGGCTTTATAATTTATAAAAATATGTTAGTAAAAATATTGTTTTTTAAAATGTAAGATAAAGTAGGGGAAATGGAGGGGTGAAAGTGGATGTAAAGGTAGGGAGAAACTATGTAGATATATAAAAAGTATGGTGTATTTTATAAAGTTTTGTTTCTGTTAAATCTTCAAACTTATAGATAATACTAAAACAAATATAATGAGTTTTGTAAATTAAGGTTGATTGCTTTAAAAAAGCTAAAAATACAAATCATTAAACTAAATTGCTTGCTTTAAAAAAACAAATAATGAAGCATATGTTAAAAGTAAAAAATAATATAACATATTATAAACTTATTTATAATTTTAAAGAATTATCTCTATAAAACAATCAAGTTAGGACAATCTGTAAGGCTGAACAGTGGAAAGGGTAAATATATAAAATATTTGTATGCTTTTATTAACTTTGCAGTGTGTGTTTGTATGTGCAATGATAATAAACTAAAACCGTATTTGTTTCTTGTAGTGACTATGGAAAACTTATTTTTTTATAATGGAAAACAATTTTACCAACAAAGTGTTGTATATTGTAAACTTATTTATAATTTTAAAGAATTATCTCTATAAAACAATCAAGTTAGGACAATCTGTAAGGCTGAACAGTGGAAAGGGTAAATATATAAAATATTTGTATGCTTTTATTTACTTTGCAGTGTGTGTTTGTTCTTGTAGTGACTATGGAAAACTTATTTTTTTATAATGGAAAACAATTTTACCAACAAAGTGTTGCAACCACAGAAAACAAAAATAATATATTCGAAATTTTCCCCAGCATGTCATCCTGAATTTGTATTAAATCAGATCGTTTGTATTCGTTTGAAGACTGGCCAGAAGCAATGAATCAAAAACCTCATCAAATGGCCAGTGCAGGATTTTTTTACACTGGGTTAGCAGACCGCGTCATTTGTTTCCAATGTGAATTGGATTTAAAGGGATGCTTAAATATTGACGATCCGTGGACAGAACAGGCTGCCTATAATCCAAATTGTACTTACAATTAAAAATGTATTTATAAATATTATGTCTACCATCCTTATTTAAATAAATCTTTTAAATTTATTTTGTAGTTTTCTGCTTTACCCCGTTCCATAAGATTAAATAAATTGGTAAAAAGAGTAAGTATATATAAGATACCTTTGTACAAACATCAACAGTTTAATTTACAATGATACATTGCTATTGTGATATTTGTGAATATTTTAGACATGTTAAAATTATACGTTTAAATAGAAAACTTTTAAGAAATAAAAATGAAGAATTCCAGAATGAAATCCCTCAAGATGAATTAGAATTATTTGATTTTTTTGGGATTTTTTGGTTGTTAAGAGTAGATATACAAAGCGGGTTCTGGACCAGAAATGGGTCAGACAGCTTCGTGACGTCAGCAGTAGACAGTTATTGTTGGTAACGCCCCCTTAGGAGATAGGGAGAAAAATATTTTAAAATCCATACCACTATTAAAAGTAAATACATCTGACGCAATACTTCTGGAAATTTCCAATAAAATAAAACCTTGCGTAATTTCCGTTAATTAAAAATATAATGTTTATTTATCAGCGCATACCAACGTGGTATGCTAGATAAAAATTGCATATAAAGTTAAATAAATGCATGTTTATTTATCAGCGCATACCAACGTGGTATGCTAGATAAAAATTGCATATAAAGTTAAATAAATGCATGCAAAATGCATCAGTTTGTTTTTAATATGTCAGAGTTGTCAGCGGACCTGGAGAGGTATTTCCTTGAAAATTAAGTTTATTTTACATATTTTTATATATATTTTATTTACCATTATGTTTTTAGATTGTCGGAGTTGAATAAAATTACTAACCGCTATACATCCCCAGCGGACCTCGAGGGGTATTTCCTTGAAAAGTACGTTTATTTTGCATATTTTTATATATTTTTTATTTACCTTTATGTTTTTAGAAATATAACCCCGCCGCCTGCCCTCACCCCCTTTAAGCAGTAAGTTATATTTAATGTTTAATACTCATTTTTTAATTTTATATTTTTTCTACAGAGCAATTAATTGGGCTTATGGAAGGGAATGTGAGGACTGCAATAATCTGTTTTGCTATTGTTTTGTAGGTAGATCGAAAGAAATGAGGTTATTTTATTTATTATTTATTTTGTTGTGTAAAATTAATTAATAATATTTTTTCTTTATAGTGAGAGCATAGGTGAGGAGGCTATGGAGCAATACATGGTTGATTTTCCGTGTGATGATGGGGTTATTGATCTTACCACCCCATCATTAATTTGCCATTCTCCAATGCCTCCAGCCACCCCCAGACAGCGATAGGTGTAAAGTTAGTACCTAGTTATTATTTATACTAATTTTAATTTTTCTAATATTATTTTTTGTAGTGACAGCATAGGTAATAATGAGGTAATTGATCTTGCCAATTCTCCAATGCCTCCTGCCAGTTTAAGTCTCGAGCAAGATTATTGTCTCAAGTATAGGGATCAAGTTGTTTTAAGTCGCACCTCCTGTGTCACCCACGATCACCAGGATATTAGATATTGGATACCGTACACGGATGGACAATCCTTACGGGAAAAGCTCCACGTGTACCAATTTTGTCTTACAAAGTGCAGAACTAAGGTCAGATACATTTCTTTAACAAACAATTAGGTCCTGGTAGAATATTTATCAAACTTTTAATCATATTTAATATAAACATTCAATTTTCTTAGTTTCTTTAAGAAACTTTCTTGACCCATCACTGGTAATATTCATAAGAATATAATATAATCTTCGATTAGTGTGAACTGGTATACCAGGGTACTGATTTAAGTATTTTTTTTTATATATAAACTTCGTGTGAGATACACTTCAATTTTTTTAGTAATTTCTTTTATTCTCATCCCATAAAAAAAATTACTTGGTGCCCAATTTTAAAAGTTTAAAGGTAAGTAGTAATTACGAAGGACATTCACCCACGACCACCTGAGCTAGCGGGATTTTGTGGCTCAGAGTCTACGTAAGAGATTCTACGCTATAAGGGAAAGTATTGAACATTTACAGAAAACTTTTAGGAGCACAATGTTGTCAGAAACTTTAAAAATTCACATAATTTGAAACCATATTGAAGATAGTCTTATATTTATTGACAATGATGGATTAGGTTTCTGGACAGAACAACCAGGAGAATATCTCCACAGAGAGTCTTTATTAACCTGGGAAAAATATAAAATTAATCTTACGGACAATACAAGCTATGGATTGAGTTTGGGAAAAGCAGTAGTAGATTTTTCTTCTTGTCATTTATAGGTTTAGATATTAATGTTTCATGTTTTGTAAAAATAGTTACCTAAACATAATATCATGCATAATTGTAATTAATGTTATTAAAAAGATCAAAGGATGAGATTTTTGTTCGAGTGTAAACAAAATTACACATTGATATAACAAAAAATGTAACAGGAAAAGAACATGATATTCTCTAATAACTAAAAAAATGAACTTTTCGATCAGCTGCGATTTACCTAAAAATGGTTTTAGAGAGCCTAAGTGGAGTACAATTAGATGTATTAAATAGTTTTTGGCTAAATTTTAAATCAACCTACTCACCCTTCAGGACCGCCGTGTGTAGCACTCGTGGCTGAAAAAGAAGTCCGTAGGATTCAAGAATTGGTTGAGGGAGAGCTATACCCTATATAAAAGATCGTAAAAAGCAAATTTGGTGAAATACCTTTGGCTGCATTTGAGGAGTATAAGGTGTTCCTATCCAAACGTTTGACTGAAGTGGTGGAAAAGAATTTAGACCTTAATGGTGGAAAATTTAGTTTGATCTACCTGGGAAATAAACAGATCAATGAAACAGCGTTAAAATTTTAAAAATCATTTCTTATGAAAATTTTCTTTGTTGCTGATTAATATTGTGCAACTCAAATTCAAGTAAGTTTATTTTTGTTTTCCATATTTTACTTTTATAAAATATTAAATAAATTTGTTTTAAGTATAGTAGATAAGCAAACTGCGTTCTGGCTCACTACTTCACATTCGACCGAATGGTGGCGCCACTAGCCGGGTTTCACACTCATGACCATGTATGCATGGGCGGGATATACAAAATGGCCGCCACCGCCAACCAATTGCAAAAATAATGATGGGCGGGGCATGTTGAATTCGAAATGGTCGCCAACCAAATGTAAAAGTAATACTGGAAAATGCAAAATTAAGACTCGTGGTGGCGCCACTTGCCGGGGTTGATCTCAAGTATAGGAATTGCACAATATTCGTCGAATAGTCAAAATTTTAATTTAATCAGGCGCCACACTGACAGTGTTTTTCTCAGACGCACTTCCCTAAAGGCACCATTGGGGGACAGTAACCTTACACGATACTTCGCATTTTTTTCGCATGTGACGTCACCTGCTGGAACTATACGTATACTACAGGAGCGTACAAAAATAGCTCGTACCAGCTATTACGGGGGCGCACAAAATACCCTAAAAATGACACGTGATTATATATGCATTTTTATCTAGTTATGTGGTAAAATTAGTATATTCAAAGTAGTGAGATGTAATTGCGGGGTTCGGAAACGTTCGGAATTCATCAAAAATCACAGGTGTCAAAAAGGACAGGTGTTAAAAAGGACAGGTGTCAAAAATAACAGGTGTCAAAATGACAGGTACGGCCCTCGCCACCTCACATAAGTTTGCGGCGCCACGTATTTTTATTATTTGCATATTTAATTAGGTAAATAAGTTTGCGGCGCCACACTGGCGGCACGTATTTTTATTTTTTGCATCTTTAAGTGCATCTACTTATTCAAACGTAATTCTCGGAATTTTCCAGCTCAAGTTTGTTTTTTAATAAATTATAACTAGTGGAAGAGAGAGCAAAGCGATTATTTTTTATTCTTTTAGTTAGGCGCAGAAATACCCGACAGTGACGACGAATTTGATGAGATTTCCTCATTTTAAAGCTCTTCAAAAAGACCACGTGAGGAAGAAACCGACTCGGCTGCCGATAATCAATCCAAGCAAAGTAAATTGGCAGGAACTTCTACATCTGGTGAATTACAAAAATCTAGTGGAACTAAAAGAAAGGGCTCTATTGCATGTAATGCAGACATCTTAGCTCCAAAAAATGTTTCTACCGGGTCTAGTTCTACAGTTGGACCAACAATATCGCCACAAAATACAAGTACAACAGGATTGTCCAAATACTGGAGGAGTTAACGCCGTAGAAGCCGGAGTCCAAAAATTACAAATCATAGGATCTTTAGGCGAGGTTAAGGTAATTATGGCTCCAAAAATAAATTAGTACACAAAATCTTTCGTACATGTATTTATTACAAAGAAGAGGGCTAATGCACAAAATCCGAGGTAGTTAAACTTATGTTTACTAGCGCTATTCTCAACTTGGTTGAAATTAACGGTCATAACCTTGATATATTTGATGAAGACGACATTGCAAATGTACATACAGTTATAATCGAGTTTAATACAAATTTGAAATGTACATTGAATGAATCTAAAAATGGTTTACCATTAAAAGAAATTGAATTGGATCAAAAAAGTTTACGAAGCAAATCATTGCCTTTATTTTGTGTAATTGTGACATTACCTTTTAATATTAACCCTATCATGCATATTGTCCACATATGGGGACATATCTTTTAAGATTAGAAAAAAAAAATCCATAATTATGCGAAATTAGTTGACTAATCCAGTTCCTAATATTATAAATTATTAAATATTTTAGCCAACAGAGGTCGCCACAAAGCTTATTCGTGTTTAAGGCAACTAAATTCGTAAAAATAAGGTTATGACCATTATGCGCAGAAAGCCTGTACAAACGGAACATTTTTTAGTGTTTTTAGCTGTGTTTGAATTTGTTAAGTTAAAAACATTTGTTAGTATATAGGGGGTATATAGATAATATCTATTGATTTAAACAAAAAAAATCGTCAATATTAATTTGATTTTTGAGACAAAACATAATGGCCTCATATGGGGACAATCTGACTGAGTGCTACATTCCATGTCCACATATTAGGACAATGTGTAATAAGGTTAATTACATTCTTGCTTGTTGTTTTTCAATTTTTACGTTTTTTTTTAGATAAAACATTATTGGCCTCAATGGGACAATGTTTTAGAAATTTATGTTTAAAAACATACAATATTGACGCTGCACACTTTATTTCAACTACTTTTGCTTGGGAAGCTATGTTAAAAATTTCTTTAGTGGAATTGGACCTATTAACGGATGCTTGTATGATTCAAATGATTGAAAAGGGTATAAGGGGAGGTATATCAACTTATAGACATGCTAACAATAAATTTATGCATAATTACAATCAAAATATTAAAAGTATTTTTTAGATATAAATTCAATGTATGCTCATGCTATGACCCAATTTTTACCTCAACGAAATTTTAAATTTTTATCAGAAAGTGAAATGAATCGCTTAGATATTAATTCAATTGGATATGATTCCGAGATTGGTTATATTTTTAGAGGTTGGTTTCGAATATACAAATGAACATTCAGATTTGCCATTTTGCCCAAACAAAGAAAAACCACCGAATGGCAAATTTAAAAACCAAAAACTGGTTATGTAATTAATTATGGAAATTTTTAACAAAAAATGTAACAAAAATAGAACTAATAAAATTCCATGATATTCTCTAATAACTAAAAAAATGAACTTTTCGATCAGCTGCGATTTACCTTAAAATGGTTTTAGAGAGCCTAAGTGGAGTACAATTAGATGTAGCAAATAGTTTTTGGCTACATTTTTGATCAACCTATTCACCCTTTAGGACCGCCGTGTGTAGCAGTCGTGGCTGAAAAAGAAGTCCGTAGGATTCAAGAATTGGTTGAGGGGGAGCTATACCCCTATAAAATTGATTAAGATCGTAAAAAGCAAATTTGGTGAAATACCTTTGGCTGAATTTGAGGAGTATAAGGTGTTTCTATCCAAACGTTTGACTGAAGTGGTGGAAAAGAATTTAGAGAACCTTAATGGTGGAAAATTTTGTTTAATCTACCTGGGAAATAAACAGATCAATGAAACAGCGTTAGTGAAAAAAATTTAATTTTTTATCAGAAAGTGAAATGAATCGCTTAGATATTAATTTAATTGGATATGACTCCGAGATTGGTTATATTTTTAGAGGTTGGTTTGGAATATACAAATGAACATTCAGATTTGCCATTTTGCCCAAACAAAGAAAAACCACCGAATGGCAAATTTAAAAACCAAATCTAGTTATGTAATTAATTATAGAATTTTTTAACAAAAAATGTTACAAAAAAAGAACTAATAAAATTCCATGATATTCTCTAATAACTAAAAAAAATTAACTTTTCGATCAGCGGCGATTTACCTAAAAATGGTTTTAGAGAGTCTAAGTGGAGTACAATTAGATGTAGGAAATAGTTTTTGGTTACATTTTTGATCAACCTATTCACCCTTCAGGACCGCCGTGTGTAGCAGTCGTGGCTGAAAAAGAAGTCCGTAGGATTCAAGAATTGGTTGAGGGGGAGCTATACCCCTATAAAATTGATTAAGATCGTAAAAAGCAAATTTGGTGAAATACCTTTGGCTAAATTTGAGGAGTATAAGGTGTTTCTATCCAAACGTTTGACTGAAGTGGTGGAAAAGAATTTAGAGAACCTTAATGGTGGAAAATTTGGTTTAATCTACCTGGGAAATAAACAGATCAATGAAACAGCGTTAGTGAAAAAAATTTAATTTTTTATCAGAAAGTGAAATGAATCGCTTAGATATTAATTTAATTGGATATGACTCCGAGATTGGTTATATTTTTAGAGGTTGGTTTGGAATATACAAATGAACATTCAGATTTGCCATTTTGCCCAAACAAAGAAAAACCACCGAATGGCAAATTTAAAAACCAAATCTAGTTATGTAATTAATTATAGAATTTTTTAACAAAAAATGTTACAAAAAAAGAACTAATAAAATTCCATGATATTCTCTAATAACTAAAAAAAATTAACTTTTCGATCAGCGGCGATTTACCTAAAAATGGTTTTAGAGAGTCTAAGTGGAGTACAATTAGATGTAGGAAATAGTTTTTGGTTACATTTTTGATCAACCTATTCACCCTTCAGGACCGCCGTGTGTAGCAGTCGTGGCTGAAAAAGAAGTCCGTAGGATTCAAGAATTGGTTGAGGGAGAGCTATACCCCATAAAATCGATTAAGATCGTAAAAAGCAAATTTGGTGAAATACCTTTGGCTGAATTTGAGGAGTATAAGGTGTTTCTATCCAAACGTTTGACTGAAGTGGTGGAAAAGAATTTAGAGAACCTTAATGGTGGAAAATTTGGTTTGATCTACCTGGGAAATAAACAGATAAATGAAACAGCGTTAGTTAAAAAATTTTAAAAATCATTTCTTATGAAAATTTTCTTTGTTGCTGATTAATATTGTTCAACTCAAATTCAAGTAAGTTTATTTTTGTTTTCCATATTTTACTTTTATAAAATATTAAATAAATTTGTTTTAAGTATAGTACATAAGCAAACTGCGTTCTGGCTCACTACTTCACATTCGGCCGAATGGTGGCGCCACTAGCCGGGTTTCACACTCATGACCATGTATGCATGGGCGGGATATACAAAATGGCCGCCACCGCCAACCAATTGCAAAAATAGTCAAAATTTTAATTTAATCTGACGCCACACTGACGGTGTTTTTCTCAGACGCACTTCCCTAAAGGCTCCATTGGGGGACCGTAACCTTACACGATACGCATTTTTTTCGCATGTGACGTCACCTGCTGGAACTATACGTATACTACAGGAGCGTACAAAAATAGCTCGTACCAACTATTACGGGGGCGCACAAAATACCCTAAAAATGACACGTGATTATTTATAGGCAAATTTATCTAGTTATGTGGTAAAATTAGTATATTCACAGTAGTGAGATATAATTGCGGGGTTCGGAAACGTTCGGAATTGATCAAAAATGACAGGTGTCAAAAATAACAGGTGTCAAAATGACAGGTACGGCCCTCGCCACCTCACATAAGTTTGCGGCGCAACATTTGCCCAAACAAAGAAAAACCACCGAATGGCAAATTTAAAAACCAAAAACTAGTTATGTAATTAATTATAGAAATTTTTAACAATGTTTGAAACATGGATTGCAATTAACACGTATACATAGAGTTATTCATTTATTCAAGCTCCCTTTAAATGAGGCAAAAATCAAGTTTGTTTATTAAAGGAACAACTTTTGTCACAAAAAGCAAAGCTACCCCTCATTAAAAAGGGTTTTTAATTCCCTATACATTGCTGCTTAGTTTTAGAAAATCGATCGACTCGTTTAGAAATTATGAAGCTTTGAAATACTAACAATACATTTGAGGAAAAATGTACACATCGATTTAATTTTTTTTTAAATTTCGAATCGGGTTATTAGCGATGACACTGGTCAAAAATAGACACAAAAGTCACAATAATCACGTTTTAGTCACGCACAAATTAGGTTTAGATTTTGTTTGTGAGGTCAAAGTGTTTAACAAATTGAAAAAGATTCCGAACTTTTCATCAAGAACGTCTTGTAGATTGTTCGCTTAATTTTACTGTATTATTGAAATAAATTCCTACAAAATAATTTGCTGTTTTTTCTGGTATTTTGTAGGCTCGTATTAGTGAGTAAATAACTACCGGGGTTTTTGCTTCACATTTAAATAGGACAGGTGGTTGTATTAAAGTGTTTTAAACTTGTTAAACATTTTAAATTATTCAATTATGGTGTACTCAATTGCAGAAAGAGTAGAAATTATTAAGATTTCTTTTAAAAACAATGAATGTAAAAATAGGGTCGCGGAGCTGTTTAACCAGCGTCATCGCCACTGAATGCGGCATGCTTCAAAATGTGTACAAACCAAATTTCATTAAAAACGAACAATTAATAACTATTTATTATTTAAGACAAGTTTTTTTTTAAATATATATAACGAAAAATAAAACACATTTAGGAGGTTTAGGAGAAAAATAAGTACAACAAGAAGACAAGTTTATTTTACCACGTTATAAACAAAATATTTCAGCATGGCTATCTTAGTTTTTTGTTTTGTATCAATGTATGTTTATAACGTGGTAAAATAAACTTGTTTGAAATAGTTATTAATAGTTCATTTTTGATGAAATTAAGTTTGTACCAATTCCAAAGTATGCCGCGTTCAGTGCCGTACTTATTTTTCTCCTAAACCTCCAAAATATGTTTTATTTTTCGTTATAATTTTTTTTTTTAAACTTGTCTAAAATGGTAATTAATTGTTCTTTTTTAATGAAATTTGGTTAGGTCTCATTTTGAAGCGTGCCGCATTCAGTGGCGTACTTATTTTTTTTTTAAACGACCCCCGAACATTTTTTTCAGAATTTTGACATAGAAAAAATGTTATAGTAAGCATTTGTCAAGTAATATTGAAAATATTTATAGCTTAGATAGAGTTATTTATATCTTTTGAGCCTTTGTTCATTAAAATCTAGTAACAAATAAAAAATTTACGGGGGTGTTTCCATCTTAAATGGGCCACACTGTATATTATTCTAAGGTTGAATTTTTAAAAAATGGTATTGATATTATTTGTCATTTGTCCTTGGTGTGTTATTTTTCCATATTGTTTTACTGTTTTACTGATTACGTTTTTAACCCGTATTTACCAAGATCTTTATATAGATATAGATCTTGTCATGTTAATTTGTGACGTTCCACTTTATCTAGCTCTAGTTTATTGCAATTACATACCTTTTTATCCGGGATGGATTCATATTTATTGTAATTCTACACATTAAAACACCTTATATTTCTTTATATTCTGATTTATTTATTGTATTCCACAGTACAAGCCATTTAAAATACTGTTTTCTTGTGCACACCGAACATTGGTCAGATTCGTTTTATTGCATTGTTTTGACTCCTGTATATAAATAAAAGAAATAGATGTTAATAGTTAACCTGTATATATGTATTAATAAGCATTTTGTATATTATTTTAGTAATTAAGGCTATAAAACTTACAAGGGTTGTGGCCGTCATGTAGTGAAAACGTCAACACCGCATTTCCATGCAGTGAAAGTAAAACCGACAACGCTGCATCGAAGGTTCACGTTGGCAGCAATGTCCCAAGAAGATGACAAGCAATCTTGCCACGTTTTTTATGTCACGCTTCAAAAGTAAAAAGTAAACAGATTTATACCTAGTTTAGTAATTCAATATAGTGTTTAAGTGAACTCTATTAGTTTCATTCACCCGGTACTGTGATAAGCAAAAGTTAGATCTATAAATATCTACAGGGTGTTCTTTGAGGTTATGTTTCTGTTTACGTTTTGGAAATCTGTCGGCAATCCTCCTATTAGACCTAAAATGGAAAATAACACATTATGACACTGTTCTTTTATGAAATGAGTGATCTTTCTTACCGTTTCTTTCACATGGGACATTTACAGAACTTTTGGTTTATTTTTGTGGCGCGAAAGCCATCTTTTTGTCTTTGCCAAACAGGTTGTTTCCTTAAACGTCTTGTTCGTTCGGCAGGGTTCGGCCGAGCTCGCACAGCAGTGTTACCAATCCGAAGACACTAATTTTCCTAGAGTTTGAATTTCTTTTAAATTAAAAAGAGGGGCTGGATATCAGGATAGGGCAGGTTGGCAGCAAAGGAGAGGAAGTAAAGAAAAAACGATAGAAAAGTTTCCTTGAGGTCGTGTGATGAGGTAAAAAAGTAATCGAGAGTCATCAGTAGGTAATCCGCCGGTTGAGACCACCGCCCATCGGTCCGACCCTGGAAAATTTGAGGCCCCAAAAACGCTTCGAATTTTAGGGGGCCCCTTCGAATGTTAGGGTGCCCCGGGGGCCCCCTTTAGGGGCCCTTCGGACGGACCCATCGCCGAAAATCATGGGGGCCCCAGGTCTATCTAAAATATCGGTCGTCTGAATAATAGATACCCAGTGGCCACACCGCTGAGCTCCAATGTTATCAGCTGGTCTTGCGTAACATTGCATCATTTTATCGCCTATCCAACTATTTGGGGGTACGCGTAATAATAAAAATAACAACGCGGTGCCACAAGATGATGACTCGTCGCTAAAGGTATTATCAACTTTTAAAACAAATTTATTGCAATTAAATTAAAAGCCGAAAAATCAAGGCCAAATTCTGGTAACCCATTGTGTTGTCAGAAAATAAATATAACAAATATTTTCCGAAAAACAATGAAAAGTTTTGGTATGCTGCCTCATCTCTGATAAGCCGTTCAAGGCCAAATTGTGGTATTGTCACCTTGAACGTCTATTTTAAGGTTACCCAAAAAACAATTAAAACCGTAAACTGCACTTCCTGTAAATTTAATTTAAATTAATTAGGTCGATTTTAAATAAATTATTATATTTTCATCTATTTTTAGTTTAAAGTAAAATAAAAAATATCATTGAGTTTAATTTTGTTTAAGATTTGATAACGACTGACTAAAAAGAAAAGAGTTTCTATGCCGACGAAAAATTTAATGCACGAAAATTCATGGTTTTCCAGTGGTTGACCAATGCCTTGTAAGCAGATATCATTAATAAACTGTGACATCTAGAAGTTCAGGGGTAAATACACTATGCAAATAATATACGTTTTTAATTAGGTAATACAGGGACCTTGCTTTTATCATTTAATCGGTAAATTGGTCAATAACTGATTGATGGTCAATTACTGATTAACTGACCCTGCAAAGTAAGTTTAAACGTTTTTAAAATTTTTTGTTTATGATATTTTAGGCCAATCAATTGTTGTTTCGCATAGCCCTTGGTTCCTCCCCGACCCTATCGGCACCCACTCTGCATGTTTGGATAATAAATGTTGTTTAGTTTACTAATTAAAATAATTTAAGTTTCAATTGATTATTATTTTAACCCTCCGCATGTAATTATTTCGAGTTTTAAAAACCTCAAAATATTTTAATTAGAAATATGTATGCAAGTATAGATACTTACCAAAATTATTCTTCCGCGGGGACACGAGTTATATGTATAATTCTTGGAGAATCGTTAAATACGTCATCTTCGTCTTCTATTGTTATTGTTACGTTTGCATTAATGTGAAAGTTAATTACTCTAAATAGCACCCCTCTATGATAAAAACATATTTGTAAAACTTCACCTCCCCCATAATTGTCGTTTAACTCCACTTCTTCATAATAAAGATTTCCGCACACTTTATACCCAACCTTTACAATCCTCCCCATCTGTATGGGTTTGTACAGGCGAAAATGTAGATTACTCCCAAAATACATTAAATTAATTTTTAGTAAATACGCGCACGACATTGCTTTATGTGGTTTTTTACATCTACTCGTATCAACGTTTGTTATAGGATAGAGTGGTATAAAATCTATTTTTCTATTTATAGGATGCATTATCTATTTTATTATACCGCAAAATATTTTTTTGTTTAAAAAACCAGTTATCTGTTTAGAAGATGAAATGTAAATAAAACTCAAATCCTTTCTATAGTTTTTTGTAAAAATAAGTGTGAATATAGTTGAGCGTTTTTGAGTTTGTATGCTGCCGTAAAGCGATAAAAATACGATACTATTTTAATATTTTTATTTATTTAACCGCAAATTTATATTACAAATCTTTTATAACAGTTTTACAGTTTTTATAGCAGTTTTGCAGTTTTTCTATCGGTTTTTGCTGTTTTCTAGCAGTTTTTCTAACGGTTTTTATAGCAGTTTTGCAGTTTTTCTATCGGTTTTTGCTGTTTTCTAGCAGTTTTTCTAACGGTTTTTATTTTGCTTATTTTTCTTTTCATATGTAATATTAATTGCGATATGAAATGTGGTTTCCTGTTTTTTATAAATGGTTTAAACAGTTTAAACAACAAATTGTTATTATCAACATGAATAAGAAGTGGTAAGTCGCGTTTTACATTTGGGACAAATAAAACCTTAAAATTTTGTAGTCAACTACTGGAATCGGCGGCGTTTGAAAGGGCCCCTCCGGGGACCCGGTTTGTTATTTGGGGGGATAACCCCCAAATAATTGTAAAAAAGGGTATGTTATATGGGTAGTATGGATTATTGGATAATTATCATTTATTTTATTGTAGAGGAGTCGGCGGAGCGTAAAGCTCTAAGGTATTTTTGTGATATACATACTTATTCTTTAATAATTTTAATTGTTTTAGAAAAGAAATAGAACGACTGCGACATCGGTTAAGGTAATTCTAGTATTACATTCTATCGTTAAAATAATTTCTTTCTTGTAGCATTTTGAGAGCGGCGTTGTAAGTTATTTTAGAATATATACAAAATCACCTTTAATTTATTATAATTTTCAGTCACGGTCTAAGAAGAAGGTAGGTAAACAATTGTTGGTTAAATTATAATTTAAAAACAACTATTATTTTTTATAGAATAAAACGTGGATAAGGTTAATTTGTTTTATTTACCCCAACACCCTTGTCCCCTCCAGACAGAAAAATGCTACAACCTTCTCGTGGTTTCTGTCGTTAAGAAAAAATTTAATTAATTATTAAATTTATTTAACCAATAGTAGCAAAATTCCTAGCTCTCGAGCTTCACCTATTTTAATATAGGTGCTTAAAGTAAACAAATCCTTTTAATAATATTTATCATTAAGTAGGAATATAGAGATCACTTTTAATTTTAGATAAGTATTTCCAATGTTACAGTTTTAAAAATATCGATTGTTTTTATAATTAATAATAATTAATTTATTCACGAAAATTTCCTTAACCCTTTCGCGTCGACTTGTTTTTTAAAAAATATGCATTAAAAAGCCTATTGGGTTATATTTGTCCCAGCAACATTTTAAACAATGCTATCGGAATTATATTTATATGGCATCGTGTCCCAGTCGTACGCTGCATATTTTTCCCTCCTAAATACTGATAAAATCTAACCTAACTTTTTATTTTGTTTCCCAGTCTGGCCGTAATTTTTTGAAAACGACCTCGCAGTGTGATTTTAGTTCGAAATTATATTGTTTCTCAAGTTAAATTCCCTGTTTAAGTTTACATTTGTAATATATTTTGACTATTGTTTTTTGTATAGAACACCCCAAATTGTATTTTTGAGGATGTGGGACCTATTTGTCCCAGTAGTATTTTACACCGGGTTATATCTGTCCCATCCGTGCTGAAATAATATTTTATTTTCAGAAAGTGAAAAACAAAGTCGTATTTTTAAAAGACTAAATTTTCTTGGGACGTATTGTCCTATTAGACGCGAAAGGGTTAACTGGTCAATTACTGGTTAACTAACCCTATGGAAAAGGTATCCTCTCCATAATTTTTTGAATTATTTCACTGTCTGAAAATAATGTATGAGAAATTGAGAAATAAGCGATATTTTAATAGTTTTATATTTTAAAATACCCATGATAACGAAAAGTTACCACTATCAACACGTGTACATAGAAAGAAAAGAAACTATATTTTTAACGGAAATATCATTATCAAAAACCTCCATTTCCTACAAAATTTATTATTTGTGGTTTTTCTTCTTCTTCTTATCGGCATTCGCTTACCCACTACTTGGTAATTTATCAAAATCCGTTTAATTTACACAAAGCATTTAGTAATCAAAATAGAGATTGCGGTTCTTCACCCGCCCTTGTAATTATTATATAAAAACACTCGGCGTATATTTCTTTTCATCAGATTCTTTTAGTCTATGTTCGAGGTGCCTTATATATTGAAAATAAATTATTTTAAATAATGAGTGAGAATGGCAGAGAAGGGTAAGTTATTTCATTTGTCCATGCCTAAAATTATTCTATATATATTTTAGTCACTTATACAGAGAGGGATGCATGCGATGTCTGAGTATTTCGTGCCGCTGTGGCAGATTTTTAGAAAGAAGGTAATAAAGGTAATAAATATTTTAAGTTTTTATTAATTTTTGTTCTTTTAGAGTGAGCTTAACGAGGGCGAGGGCTGACCCCATCCCCGAAATAAAGTAACGACTAAAATAATAACCTGTACATAGTTTTTAGTTTATAATTTTTAGAATAATGAACCCGACGTGGGCAGAGCTTTAGATAGAAGGTAATAAAGGTAATAAATATTTTAAGTTTTTATTAATTTTTGTTCTTTTTGAGTGAGCTTAACGAGGGCGAGGGCTGACCCCATCCCCGAAATAAAGTAACGACCAAAATAATAACCTGTACATAGTTTTTAGTTTATAATTTTTAGAATAATGAACCCGACGTGGGCAGAGCTTTGGATAGAAGGTAATAAAGCTAATAAATATTTTAAGTTTTTATTAATTTTTGTTCTTTTAGAGTGAGCTTAACGAGGGCGAGGGCTGACCCCATCCCCGAAATAAAGTAATGGCTAAAATAATAACCTGTTCATAGTTTTAATTTTTAGAATAATGAACCCAGCGTGAACAGATACTAGTTGGCCGTCAATACAGGGGTAATAATAATAAAACCTAAATATTTTATGTAATTATATTTTATTTTTGTTGTAGCAAACAGAGTTCCCAGACAGACTCTTTACAGGCCCCAATCTCAAATAGGTAATGATATATGATTTATTATTTTTTATTTTTATTTTATATTTGGTTTTCTAGTATGATCGAGAAGATCTAATCACTAGGTCTGAGACACCAACAATGTAATATATATATATAATAGCATTTTTATGATTTTTATTATTTTTAGCTCACTGCGAGGGCTCACGCCAGAGTTTACCCCAAGGGAGAGTTATCACCGTTAGCAGAGCCCTCTCCGCCAAATAGGTAATTTATTTACAATTATTTGAAATTGAGGTATATATTTAATATTTTACAGCTCGGAACGACCAGGCACGCCTGAGTTTACCTCCAAGTTAACATAGCGACCCCTCTCCGTCAGTAGCACTGGTAATAAAAATTACAAACCCCACCACATACATTTTGGAAGATTTAAATGGCAGACCCATTAATGGAGCATTTTATGAGGATGAGTTACAAAAAACAATGCAGCTTGATATTTACCTGGTGAAAAAACCTCTAATAAAGGTTGTCTACAATTTTCAGGTTTGTTGGAGTATATTTAAATGAAACTACATTATCACTCCTAAATACTAGTACTGTAGTACAGGAGGTACATTTAAGATTACATTTATACGAGTGATATTATTATTCTTATTCTCTCCAATCAAATTTTTATCTTTCAGGTTAACCACCAAAACAAACTTAGGAACCGCCGACAATAGATCGAAGTCTAACAACCTTCTGAGCGAGAAGATAGACGGATATCAGATGTACAAATCAAATTAGGCTTCCTGAGGGTATCAACGGATTTTAAATAACCTACTGTTCGTGTAATACATCTTTAAATTGTGAGTTTTTAAAATTGTAGTATCACCGCTAGTAGAATTAATTCCTTAGGATTTACTATTAAAATTAGCTTCAAAACAAAATTGCCTAATTGAATCGCTATTATTGCAATCATAACCATAATCGTGCTAAACTTCCTCCTAGGTACGAGGATAAACTGCCCTCACTCTCCTAGGCACGAGGTTAAACTGTTTTTCGGTTTCGATTTCGATTTATTTCAAATTTTCCTCAATGATTACATTTGGATCTAAGTCCAAATAATCTCCACATACTCAGTTGAATTTCTAATAATTAATCATAAACTTTTTTACTTTAAAATATTCCTTCACAAACATTATAGTATCTATACCAAATTAGACCCGATTTCTTTCTAAAATCTACCACAACAGCATGAAATACTCTGATGAATCGCTGTCCAACATAAAATGTAAAATAGTATACTTTTTAATTATCTGTTATCGTTATAATAATTCATTACTTATTACGGCTACACGTATTATCACCTTCTTTCTAAAAATCTACCACAACAGCATAAAATACTCAGATGAATCGCTGTCCGTGATAAAATGTAAAATAGTATACTGTTTTAATTATTTCTTATCGTTATAATAATTAATCATTGTAGCGTTGCTCTGAGTTCTTTATCGACAGTAATTCACCCCTTAGCTCGAGGGTTAAATCGATTTTCTTCAGCATGTGCTCTTTTTTGTGATCGTGCGGAACTAGGCATTCCTCACAATAATAGATGCAGCAGAAGGTGGCTGTTAACGATGTAACAACATTATAGTGACCTAGGTGATGAATTAAATTTAAATTTTTCTCCTCCTTGGCCCCTGAAAAAATTATGTCACGGTATAGTTGTTTGCAAATACGGCTGTAAAGGCCGTATGTTCTTTCCTCCATTTTATTCGTCCTTTTGTATGTTTCTTATTCGTTCAATATGGCCAAATGTGGCAGGTGACACATCAACATCGGAAGTATCTATTAATATCAGCTTCAAAACAAAATTGGCTAATTGATTCGCTATTATTGCAATTCCTAAACCTCCTCCTAGGTACGAGGATAAACTGCCCTCACTCTCCTAGGCACGAGGTTAAACTGCCTTCCTCTTCTCTTCTAAAACTCTGACCCACAAAAATATATTTTTGAGGTTATGTTATATATCTATTAAAATAGTTATTTTCTAATCCTATCTCGATTAACAACAAATAAATGAGGAAATTCACAGTATTTTCTTGATGCGACGCGCTTCTGTCAAAATGTCCATGATAAAATGTACAATTTCTTCAGGTAATCTAATAAAAGATGAACCGTTACCAACCTTATTTATGTTAATTTCTCTAAACTTAAAACTTTTTAACGCCCATCCTGACTCTTTCTCGGAGAACTCGCTAAATCATAAACTTTTTACTAAATTTTTCCAGTTCAGGAATCCCACACCCTCTACCTACATTAAAAATAATACCCTGCACTAAAGGCACTTGGAGAGCAATATATCGTAAGATTTCCCCTCTCTTCAAGTTGCTGTATTCTGAGTTCTTTATCCACAGTAATTCCCTTCAAATAAATTCCTTGCCATATAGAACCAAATTGTTTTATCGAATCGCTATTATTGCAATCATAACCATAATCGTGCTAAACTTCCTCCTAGGTACGAGGATAAACTGCCCTCACTCTCCTAGGCACGGGGTTAAACTGTTTTTCGGTTTCGATTTCGATTTATTTCAAATTCATATTCAGATGAATCGCTGTCCATGATGATAAAATGTAAAATATTGATCATAATCTTTTTTACTAAATTTCTCCAGTTCATAAACCATACATGTGTGGTACATGTGGTGTACATGTGTGTGGTACATGTGTGGTACATGTGTGGTACATGTCTTATATGTGTATGCACTTGGAGAGCAATATATCGTAAGATTTCCCCTTTCTTCAAGTTGCTGTATTCTGAGTTCCTTATCCACAGTAATTCCCTTCAAATAAATTCCTTTCGACTTTTCTTGGTGGTCACCAGCGCTCCTTGTATCCTTATTTGTTTTGAACGTTAAATTTTGTCCGACGTATGGTTCTAACTGTTAGAATATACTCGAAATAGTTGGGAACAGTCTGTCACTTTATCTATTTCTTCTTCGTCCTTTTGTATGTTTCTTATTCGTTCAATATGGCCAAATGTGGCAGGTGACACATCAACATCGGATGTATCTATTAATATCAGCTTCAAAACAAAATTGCCTAATTGAATCGCTATTATTGCAATTCCTAAACTTCCTCCTAGGTACGAGGATAAACTGCTCTCACTCTCCTAGGCACGAGGTTAAACTGCCTTCCTCTTCTCTCTGACCCACAAAAATATATTTTTGAGGTTATGTAATATATCTCTTCTTCTTCTTCAATAAAAACATTCACTTACAATCGGCAGCAGAGGTTCCAATGCCGACCCTTGCGCCGTGTAAACAAAACTAATAGACTAATAGATTAAACAAACATTTTTCTCAACAAATCTTACCAGGTTCTGCTATAGTTTCATGTCCCTTTACATTTTGTTTAATAAAAAACATTAACTTTTACATTAATGCAAATGTGACAATAAGAATGCTCCCAGGTACGAGGATAAACTACCTCCCTCTTCTCTTAATATCCCTTTCGATAACGATGAAAATCTTTTATAATAGCTAAACAACCATATTAAAAATTCTTAAATTCGATCTAATTAATTTAAATTAAATTTACAGGGAGTGCGGTTTACGGTTTTAATTGTTTTTCGGGTAACCTTAAAATAGACGTTCAAGGTGACAATACCACAATTTGGCCTTGAACGGCTTATCAGAGATGAGGCAGCATACCAAAACTTTTCATTGTTTTTCGGAAAATATTTGTTATATTTATTTTCTGACAACACAATGGGTTACCAGAATTTGGCCTTGATTTTTCGGCTTTTAATTTAATTAATATATATAATTAATAAATTTGTTTTAAAAGTTGATAATACCTTTAGCGACGAGTCATCATCTTGTGGCACCGCGTTGTTATTTTTATTATTACGCGCACCGCAAAAGTTTAATAACAATTTTAAACAGTATTTTATGTTAATTATTTTCTTGGTTTTTCTAATATAAGTGTTTTATCTCTTTTTTTTATAAATTTTAAATATATCTAATATCCTCTAATGACGTACTGACCGATCATTTTTATAGCATCTCTAGGCGCCTGTTATCAATTCCGAACGGTAGCTCAGCAGGCAGCGCTTCCGACTCTGGTGCAGAGGGTCTCGGGTTCAATCCCTGAGGGTGGCCGGCTGATAGCAGCCAGCTGACGGTGGCCGAGCGACCTTGGTGGGAAAAGGTGAATTTGACCTTTGCCAATCTTATGGCACCGCGTTGTTATTTTTATTATTACGCGCACCCCCAAAACAGTTGGATAGGCGATAAAATGATGCAATGTTACGCAAGACCAGCTGATAACATTGGAGCTCAGCGGTGTGGCCACTGGGTATCTATTATTCAGACGACCGATATTTTAGATAGACCTGGGGCCCCCATGATTTTCGGCGATGGGTCCGTCCGAAGGGCCCCTAAAGGGGGCCCCCGGGGCACCCTAACATTCGAAGGGGCCCCCTAAAATTCGAAGCGTTTTTGGGGCCTCAAATTTTCCAGGGTCGGACCGATGGGCGGTGGTCTCAACCGGCGGATTACCTACTACTGTCATCGAAGCGGTTAAAAGCCGGATTGGTGCCATTTATTAAGTTTTGGATGGTAATTGGTGCTCTCGAAGAAAATTGGTGGTGAATAAGGCCTGAGAAACCGTAGTTTGGTGATTTTTGTACATGTTGCTGGAAACAACCAGGCGTTCTATTCTTCACCACATGGTTCAAGATTTTGTTTTGGGAAACACTAGCCAACTGGATCACATCGCCTTGTTACGACTTTTAAATAATACACCTTTACAGTAAAGGGTTTTCTGGTAGACATATATTTTTGGGTACATGGACTTTTATTGCACGTTGGATATTTGGGGAGGCCTTCAACTATATAAATAAGGACCTTGAGATTCCCTTCTACTGTAGAAGTTCTACATGTGCACCTCTTGACCGTTTTATTGCATTGCTGTGGACAGAAATTTCCAACCCTGAATACCCTGGTGAGCTTGTAAAATTTATCTTGTTAAAGAGAGTGTAGCTTAAGCAAATTTGGTTAATTTTATTGCACATATTGTAAATATATAAATGTATGGTAGGGCTATTATTAAGTAGAGCTTAGGTTAAATTGTATATTAGGTCACATGGGTCTCAGTAGCTTAAGCTACCAAATTTGGTTAATTTTATTGCACATATTGTAAATAAATAAATGTAAGGTAGGGCTATTATTAAGTAGAGCTTAGGTTAAATTGTTTAATAGGTCACGTGGGTCTCACAGACCTACAGTGGGTCCAAACCAACGACACCTCTTTTTTTTGTATTTTTTTAACGCAATAAAAAATACAATGGCTTCCTATTGAAGTTGATTTAAATTGTTTTTCTTATGCCTTTAAAGTTTAAGTAGGTAAGCAAACCCATTTCCCAGCCTCCGAAAAGGAGCAGTCGGTAAAAAAAAACGTCGCAAATTTTTCAATAAAAAAAATTAATAAAATTAAAGGAACCTTTACATACGAGTATATACCCATCTTGCCATGTTTATTTTGCAATACAAAAATTTAATTAGTTAGGGTGTTAGGGAGGGGGTAGTTAATACATTTTTTTAAATTGTAATTACAAAGACATTTATATACATACCCATAAAACTGTTAATTTTGTAAAGTTTAAGTTAAGGTGGTAAAGGGGGTAGTTGATTTAATTTTCTGTTAAGTACCTTTTAGGTAGGGGAAAGTGGGGAATTGTGAGACACACATCATTTTTGCACGATATCCCCAAAGAAAAAAAAGATTTTTCAAATCTGTAAAGTGTCACGTTAACTATAACTAAATACTAAACTTCTGGCTATACCGATTCAAAAAATAATTTTTTTCTGAAAATTCGCACGACTTTGAAAAAAAGTGTCATTTTCAGGTTTTCGAAAAATGGTGGGGAATTGTGAGACACTGCGTAAATCTAATTAAAAATCAACACTTCAAGCCAAAAACTTTATTGGAGTTAAAGAAATGTTTATAGAAATAATATTGAAAAGAAATGAAAGGAAAAGTCAGTCACTTTCACAATTTTTGCACGTAAAAACATTGCTCGACACAGTGACGCATTTTGCATGAACTTCATGACCGCATTCAATGCATTTCGTCGAATTGTTTTTTCTTAATTTGGCCGGCATATCTTCGTAGCAAATAATACAGAAGTCTATATCTTTCTCTTCGTCTGATGAAAGTTGTACCTTCCGATTTGTGGTTCGTGAAATTTGTCTTTTTTTCGGCGGCGGTCCTTGCTTCTTCGCAGCCTTCTCCTTCAACTTGACTTTCTCCCGCAAATTAGTCAATACTTCGGGTGACGTTAAAATCGCCGTTTTCATTGGTTTCCGACCACGGTTAGACTTTTTTTTTTGCTCCCCCATTTTCAGAGGACCAACTCGTACCAACGCGTCAGCGTGAGAAGCGATACCGGAGGTGCTGGCCACTGCCGAGGATTCACTCGTTTTGACTTCTTCATGCGCAACAGAAATATCAGCAGCTGTTATAATGATGCGGCGTTGGTTGTCTCCTTCCTCATTGTCATCGTCAGTAGATTGATTTTCGCCGCTGAGTTGAGATGCAACGAAGTCTACTTCGGTGAAAGCATTTGCATCAAAGGGAAAAATACCGGAGGCCTTGAAACCCGCCTTAATGTTCTTCGGCGTAACTGCGACATCAAGACATTTTTCGAGGATCAGTGGCACATGATGTAGGTCAAAAATGACATTCATGTTGGCTCTTTTCCAATCATCATGCTGCTTCGCGTACATGGTTTTTAATGGCCCAAAAACAGTAATGTCTAGTGGTTGCATTCTGTGGGTGCAACGAGGTGGAAAAGATAATATTGTAATGTCGTTTGCGATTGCCATGTCAATGGCGTCAATGGACAGATGCGATGCGTGATTGTCCAGAAGTAGAAGCGTTGGTGAGCCGGCACGTGCACCTGAATATTTTATGAAGTGTTCCATATA
Source organism: Brassicogethes aeneus (assembly GCA_921294245.1). Classification (NCBI taxonomy): domain Eukaryota; kingdom Metazoa; phylum Arthropoda; class Insecta; order Coleoptera; family Nitidulidae; genus Brassicogethes; species Brassicogethes aeneus. Next base: position 15,415,996 of record OV121142.1, on the reverse strand, counting down.
CTTCAAAAAGACTTCTGATGTCATCAACTCGCTGCCATTGGCGACTGCATCCGCACCGTGCGATGCGTGTGTCATGTAAACCGCCTTCATTTTGTTTCTTGGAAAAATAAAAAAAGGAGGAATCGATGCTCCAGTTGCGTTCACAGCTAACGCCATTGACACATTCGTTCCCCTTTCTGCAGAGGTAGAGCTACCGATCCGTTTTCGCCCTTTTCTAGCAATAATTTTTGTTACTTTCGACAGAACAGTTGGCAGGCCCGTTTCGTCCATGTTCCATATTTTATGGGCTTCAAAAGTCGTTGCATCAAGAACGAAACGAAAATTCTCAAAAAACGCATCAACGTTCTCCTTGCAGAAAGCTTTTGCACGATTTTGACTAATTTGCTCCGGTGTTCTCAAAGACAATTGTGGATTCCTACTCATAAACGAATAATACCAGTCTTTGCTTGCTACACGATTTTCATTCCAGGATTCAGGATACCTGCATTGGATGGATTTGGCGAATTGGAATGCCAGTGCTTTCAGTTCCGAAATGCTTAGCCCGTGATAAACATCACTCGCTTTCAAGACGTACTTCATGAGCATCTGCTCTTGTTCAGGACTGAAAATCTGGAAAAGAAATGAAATCGAAAATATGAGATACGAGATCTTTCGTGAGTGAGTGAGTGAGTGAGTAGACAATTTTTCGGCTAGGATCTCTCAACGGGTATTTACTCACTGTTTTTGCACCTGGAACGGTGATTGATTTAATAAATTCGATGATAACTTCGTCGGTAGCGGTTGAAACGTCAATATCAGCTGCTTTGACCTTCGTGACGTATCGTGCTAGACTTGCAGGCGCTAGTTTGCACGATTTAGCGACTGGCGAATGGAATTATTGTGGACTAAAATCTGCCTTATTCCCTCCAAAACAGCAACATAGTCAATTTTCTCTCCTTTTTTTGCGTAGTAACGCGGCATGCTGGTTGCAAAACGGAAAAAAGGATGTAAGGGTACGTGCGGAATTTAATATTACGTCCCTCACGTTTACACGTAATATTACGTCCCTCCCAGCTTCGCTAGTGCATCAAAATATACTGATATCAAGTGTCTCACAATTCCCCACTAAAAGTGTCTCACGATTCCCCACAAGCTATGTTTTGCAATATAGCGGAGTGTAAACGACAGAGACTTTTCATCCAAAATTCATCGTGTGTATCGAAAGGCTAAAGCCCAACGATGAAAAATAGCATATTTACCTGAGTGTACAGGGTCATTTTTTATATTTTCCCACCCCCGTTAACTTTTTTGTGCCACTATGTATAAAAAAATGCAAATAGGAAAGTTGTAGTGTTTTAAAAATAGTTTTCAGAAAACATAATTTTGTTTATACAGGGTGTTTCAGAAAGTTTAAAAAACAAAAAAATATATTTTCTTAAATGGGACACCCTGTATATTTTGATTTACAATAATAGTTTTTTATGCTGATTCCAAATATACATGTATATAAATGTAGACATTTGGTTCAGCCGTTTTCGCGCTATTTAACTTTAAAGCTTCTAAAACATTAATAATTTAAAATAAGTCGCCTTGCGTCACTAAGAAATAAATGCAATGAGGCATGAATGACAGCAAAAAACTATTGTTGCTGTCCAAAATAATTAAGTATTTATCGTTTTGGATTGAATTTATTTACAAAATGCGTTATACAGAGGAGGAGAAATTTGAAATGTTGCGATTGTATTATGAAAATAGAAACAATGCGTGTGAAGCTAGAAGGGAATAAAGACGCATTTTTCCTAACAGAGCAGTTCCAGACCGAAAAACTTTCGGTAACATAGCGCGAGGATTTAGGCAACGAAAGTCGATTCAGAGAAAAAAGCGAGTTGTCGTAACTGATGAAAATGAAGAATTAGATATTTTGTTGTTTTTCCAAGGTAATAGAAATTAACCACTATTAAAACATTACTAAATTAACAACTTTTAGAAAACCCAGATCCATTGAAGATGCCCGCAACTATTTTAATAAGTCAGCAACCAAAATTTGAAACACGCTTAAAAAGTACGGGTATTATCCTTATAAAATTATGCCAGTTCAAAAATTAGAAGAAGCGCATAAAAATGCGCGAATGGAATTTTGTCAAAACATGCTGCTGAGGAAGGAACAAGATATACATTTTTTTAATAAAATATTATGGACGGACGAGTGCACATTTACGACTGCGGGCGTATTCACACATTTTTGGGCCACTCAAAATCCACGAGATATATCGGAAATAAAAATACAAGGAAGAAGGTCCTTGCATGTGTGGTGTGGCATATTACACAATCAAATTATAGGCCCTATTTTTTACGAGGGTTCCCTATCTGGCGTAAGGTATTTGGGATTTTTAAATCAAGAAATAGAATATCTCTTGGATATGCTTCCAGTTCGTCAATATGTCCAAATGATATGGCACCAAGATGGTGCCCCACCTCATAATGTCCTGCCTTGTGACCAATTTTTTAAATAACAGATACGAAACATGGATTGGTCGTCAGGGAACTATCCACTGGCCACCCAATAGCCCAGATCTTACGCCTTTAGATGCGTTTTTGTGGGGATATTTGAAAAACAAAGTATATGCTCAGAGAAGTGCTAATGAAGAGCTCAGGGCACACAGAAGAGCGCGAAAACACTTTGGAGGACGCTATTTATGAGTCACTGTCACCAAGACGCATACACTCGCGTACACTAAACAAATGCTATTGCAAATATGACGTACGATCGAGGAGAAACAATATCAGCTGTTTCCATATGTCTCCGTCGACGCATTCGCAAACCACAGTCTCACGATTCCCCACGTCTCACAATTCCTCACTTTCCCCTACCATTATTAACCTATTGTTTAAAAGTAAAATTTATTCATATTAAACAGTAGGTAAAAAGTAACAACAAAATCGTTTTTATCAAAATTCTCCTGGAGGAGCTATTGCAAACATTTACCAGTGCCTTCTCAGCTGGTGAGACATGACTAACAATAATATCGAAGATAAGCAGTAACTTTAGTAATTCGATTTCGTATCATTAGGTATATCAAAAACTAAATTTTTTCTTACGCCTATTTTAATTGGAGTTATAAAAATAATCTTTGTTTTATAATGTTTCAGGACTGCAACATGTCTTTGGAAGACTTCCTAAAAGCCAGGACTCTGTCTGAAGACACTATGAAACGTTTTATTAAAGAAAAGGTGATTACCTTAATTACTTTAAAAAAGTTCGGTAGATGGACTGAACCAATATATCATTAAGTTTGTCGGTGAAAGTTCGGTAGATGGACTGAACCAATATTCCATTAAGTTTGTCGGTGAAAGTGGATCTATGCCACATTTTGGGCAACACTATTTTTTTATCGATCAATCAATCAAATCAAAGGGGTAGTTTTTTAATGTCTATTGATAATATTATAAAATAAGTTTCAAATAGACAAACAAGTTTTATTTGAAACTTTTTTTATAATATCAATAGATACATAGCTATTAAAAACTACCCCTTTTATTTAACATGACGGGGCAAGCTCCACTCGGTTTCTTCCGAAAACTCAGATTTAACGGTCTTGGGGACCCTCTTAATTATAAAAAATAGCGTGTTATCCAAAATGTTAGCTAATTTGACGGATTTACTGGACTATAAACAAATAGTATAAACCATTTCTTAATTGGGAAAGCATACTTTTATGTTCTTTAATATTCCCTTTTGGATTAATGATAATATTAATTACTGATTAATTGTGAAGTAGTATGAGCTATGTCAGACGAAGATTCTTGCGAAATCTTATCCCAACTTATGGAGATAGACTGGCGGTAAAAAATTTTGCAAAAAGAAAAGTTACTTGTTCAAAACAGAGCCTTATTGAAAGGTGAAAGGCAAAAATGGAGGAAAAGGGTGAAGGTCCCCCTCGTAAAACAGAAAAAACACCAAAAAGAGCAGTAAGCAGACCCGCATAATAGAAATTGGGTGGCTTTCTATGTGCAAAAAAGAAAATCGTTATAGGTAAGTAAGAACATGAAATGGAGGTGGTACTAGACGTGTAAGCATCGATAAGACTAGTCTGTGTTCGTAAGTTCTGGATGTTGCAAAAACTTTTTTTTACAAACTGAGTTTCTCCTAAAAGTGCAATAACCGATTTTAAAGTGGAACTGATGGATTATAAATGTCATAGTTTTGATCAAACATTAATCATTGAAAAAATGTATGAGTTGTCTGGTTGACAACTTTGCGATTTTATTTAGCCACAAACCGCGAAAATGACTTGAGTGAATTCAGTCATCTTTATGCTGCTACAATTGGCCGTTGATATGTCTACTATCAAGCACGCATCGCACCGCAACTACCCGTGTAAGTCAACCACACAAATACGGCCACTAATTTGCTAACAAAACTTACGTAGCACTACTTTCTTCTTGCACAAATACTTGCGTGTTCGGATCATGTCGGGGTCACCACTTTGGCGACTGGGTGTGCGAGTAGGTAAGGGGAGCATTTCGACCATCTAATTTGATGATTTATTGTACTTAATAAATGAAAACCTTGTACTTAATAATAAAATTTGATTTGAGACTTAATTTTATTTAAACGTTTAATATCTCAGCAACCGTTAAACGGATTTTAAAAATTTAAATAGCATCGAATAGAGAATCAAAATACTTTTCAAATGAGGTATCACAAGCCCCCCTTTCCCTTTGAAATTTTTAAGTTGATACTGCCCTCTTGGCGCTCCTTAAATGGGCACCTATCAATTTGACGTCAAAAAGTAGTATTCCTAATGTCCTTGACAATGGTTTTTGTCCGATTTCGATACCTTTTTTCGTTCAGAATCAGTCCAAGAGCGATTTCTACAACCCCCGCTTCACTGAAGTCTATCTCGCAGACTATTATGGTTCTAGATCCTGCGTGTGCTCAATTTTCCAGAGCAGCATATAATGGGATATTAGCGTACTATGTCTCTAGGTTTTATGGTGAGATTGGACATCATAATATTGAAGTATTTCGACTAGCTTGTAGTGTTGCGGGAATCATAGCCAACAGCTCAGATTGGGGTGCTTTGAGGCCATGGAATCGTGTTATAGAAGCTTTTCGCGTAGCTGGAATAACAATAACAATCGGCATTATAAGACCAGACCAAGTGAAATATCTTCAGGCTGAAGATGAAAGGTTTAAAGAGTTCATGGAAACATGGAAGACGGATTTGGGATATATTCTTTCCAAGACGTATTTATTTACCATCATGGCAGCAGTAATCGTCTTATCTAGGACAAAAAACCTAAATGACAGAAGTAGTGTACTTGGGCTGGTTTATACTCAAAATAATTGAGTTAGAACCCTCACTGTGTAAAAGTATAGGTAATAAAAAATAATTGAGTTTGAAACCGCCACTGTGTAAAAGTATAGGTGTATGTGTTTGAAACCGTCCCTGTGTAAAAGTATAGGCATATCAATTTGTGTGTGTGTGTGTGTGTTTGTGTCTATGTGATTTGTAGACTCCCTGTATATGAATTAAGTAAGTGGCTGATGAAATAGTATATGCATTTTAGTGGAATTTGACCTTGCATGTGACAAACGGAAATGTATTAAATTAGTATTCATTTACCAATGACCTAGTTTTTAATACATGCATTGCCGAAATACCTAATTAGCAGACTGATGCCACATTTCTTATATTAATTTTAGCGGAATTCGACGACCTTGTGCTTTATGATCATTGTGAATGGAAATTGATTTAATTAGTTTTCATGCACCAATGACCTATAGTTTTTAATAAATGCATTCAGTAAATAATTAGTATACTGTTCAACAATTTTTTTTATATTTATGTTTAAAAGATCCTTGCTAATGAGAATTTGGAAATTAATTAAATTCCTACCCACAGACTGCCAATTTGTATAAATAAGAGGGCATTTTTTACCTGGTAGTACATTATAATTGTAATTTTGCTTACATTTTAAATTCAACAACAACAATAATTGTCAAGATGAATGCTTTAGACAAATTAAACGACTGCAACAATTCCTTCAAAAAATCGCCGAATTGGAAGGATGTTGGAAATAAATATAGAGTCAGAAAAATGGAAAAAATAACGACAAAGTATGGAGACTCAATTTTAGCATTTTTAGATGATTTTGCAACTCCATTTATTCTGCCAATAAGATTATCCAAATTAATCCCCGAACTTGAAAAATTAAATAAAACTTTTCTTAAAAGCGATATATATTTGCAGAAACAAGAAACTGTTAATAAGTTTACTCCAATTAATTTTGTATCAAAATAAATATTTTAAAAAATAGTTTTTTAATAATAAATAAATAAAAAAAAAGGTACACCATTTTTTTCAGTTCAAATAATTTTTTGAAACAACAGCAAAATGATCTTCAGCAACAACATCGAAAGCTATCAAAAAAATTAAAAATTATTCAAAAAGAATTACAGTTGGAGTAGAGACACCATGTATGTTCTCGACCGGAAGTGACCCAGACGCTACGTGACGTCAGCAGTAGGCAGTTCTCGATGGTGGCGCCCCCCTGGTGGGGTGGTGGGGGGTGATCATATTAGCTATTGGTGGGCAGCCATTTGGGCAACGCCCTCAACTAAGTGAGCCTATTGGTGGGCTGTTGGCGGATATTGTAAAAGTATTTTTTAGAAGGTAAATTAGCATATTTTAATTTTTCCTCAGAATCAATGAAATCATATGAAAATACTCCTTTGCGTTCTAATAATTTAATTTTTTCAACGCTTAAATTCGCAAATTCCCGATTAAGAATAGGATATTCCGTTAGATATGATGATAACTTATCTAGAGAAGAAGCCATAAACCTAAATGAATCTATAAACCGAAATTGAATTTTTGTTTTATTATCAAACCATGTAAAAGAAATGTATTTTTCCTTATTTATAGGTAATAATGTAATTTTACCATATTTAGCCATATCTTGAATAATAAAATGACTGTCATAGCCTGAAAAATTATGAAAAACTATTGGTAAGCTTTTGTGCATATTTTACCAATTCAGAATCATATAGAGCTCTATTGGGTAGCTTTATTGGTAGTTTTTTTGTTTTAAAAAAAGACCATATCCTCCCCATCAAGGTTTTTGAAAACATATAAATTGCACGCAAAATTATTGAAATATTCATTCGCAAACCAATCATTTTGTGTGTACGTGTCCATATAACTAATAAGGTGAGTTGTAATATTTTTTTATTTTATTTAGTTTAATTTAATTTAGTTTTAGTATGTCTTTTTAAAAAAAAATTAATGCTGTAGCCACAGCTTAAGATAAAGAAATTAAAAAATCTGAAGAGCTCGAAAGGGGGCAACTATACCCAATCAAAGCATTAAAAATTGTTAATGGGAAGTATGGGGAGATTCCTTTAGTGGAGTTCAAGGATTTTGCAGTTTTTCTACCAAAGAGAATGACTAAGGTGGTTGAGGAAAACCTGGAGGAGCTCAATAACGGGAAATTTGGTCTAGTATATCTAGGCCACAAGGAATTTGATGACAGCAAGTTTCAGCCTACACCTACATTTGAAATAAGACAAATTTAAAATGGATGTAGAAATAGCTCATGTGAGTACTCCAGCGGACCTGGAGAAGTATTTCTGTGAAAAGTAAGTTTATTTTACATATTTTTTATATATATATTTTATTTACCTTTATGTTTTAGATTGTCAGAGTTGAATTATATAACTAATCGCTATACACCTCCAGCGGACCTTGAGGGGTATTTCATTGAAAAGTAAGTTTATTTTGCATATTTTTAAATATATTTTATTTACCTTTATGTTTTAGAAATATAACCCCACCGCCTTCCTTCACCCCCTTTAAGGAGTAAGTTATATTTAATGTTTAATACTCATTTTTTTTAATTTTATATTTTTCTAAAGAGCAATTAATTGGGCGTACGGAAGGAAATGTGAGGGCTGTAATAATTTTTTTTGTTATTGTTTTATAGATAGATCAAGAGAAATGAGGTAATTTTATTTATTTTGTTGTGTAAAATTAATTAATAATATTTTTTTTTCTTTATAGTGAGAGCATAGGTGAGGAGGCTATGGAGCAATATGTGGTGTATTGCGATGAGGATGAGGTTATTGATTTAACCACACCAACATTACATTGCAATTCACCAATGCCTCCACCCACCCCCCAAACAATGTTGGGTGTAAAGTAAGTATTTCTTATTTTATACAATTTTAATGTTTCTAATATTGTTTATTTTGTTTAGCGATTTCAAATTCGTGTTGGGCCCTACTGAGGGGGTGCGCGATGTTTTTGAGGAGCCGCAGGAGCAGCAGCAGCAGCTGGAGCAGCCCCTACCAGCATGGCTTATAGAAAACTACAAACCGCCTAAGACTACATCATCTGGACGGTTTGTGTATAAAAATCCTCAGGGGGATAATTTATTTATTATAAGAAAATTTTAAATAAAATGTTTACTTAAATCTTTAAATTTTTTATTCCCCCCTCCCACTTTTCAGATATATACTAATTACCAAGTGTAAATATGGTTAGTTGCTTTAGTTACTTTTATTAAATAACATCATGAGTTTTTCAGTTGTTAATTTTTTATTATTATCAACATTTATCAATAATACGCTTTACGTAAATTATCCTAGAAATACAAACCTTTGTTATGTGAGTGTTAATTTTGATGGTAATACAACAATTTCAGAATGGCCTCAGAATTGGCTGCAAATGGATAGAAGCATAGTAAAAAATGTATGCAAAATACAAGTTAATACCTCATCACGCCATGTATTACATTTTAAATTAAAATATCTTTTATCCAAGGATGGTGGGAGGACTAGAGTGTTTCATCATATGGATAGTATAAACAGTGTAATAACTAAATTAAATAAATATGATAAAAATATCTCTTTAAATGATAGTGATATTAATAAAAATACCATTTCAAATACACCATTTTCCACAAAAATATTTATTGAATGTATGTCTCTGTTAATAATTGGAATAATTTTACTAACCATTTATCCTTTTATTATATTTTTAAAATATGCAGTTAGGAAATGTAGTTAATGTATCTTATATAACTTACCTTGAGTTTTATATATGTCGGCGCCTTTATTAATTATTGGTGTACGCTCATGATTCTTTCTCACCCTTTTGTTTATTTTTGTTGATAAGATTTGTGTGACGATGTTTAGGCTAAACAAAAAGTCCCAGGCATGTGGAGTATGTCATTTTTCTCGTATTGGGTGTTTATGATTAAGTCTAACACTAATACGATACGTTTATTTTAGTTAATATAATTTATGTGAATTTGTCTAGACAAAATAGTTGTAGTTTTTAAAAGGTAGAAAATGTGTTAAGGGTACGCCCCCTAGTTTTTTATGGAAACCGCCAAGATAAGCTTGCGAACGAAACGAGCCCGGACAGAGTGTTCTTGATTCTTCTTATGACAAGTTGAATCTCTGAATTTATTTTTGATTGACTATTGTTGATCTAGCGGGTCGCGGATCGTTGGTTTCCTTTTTATAGCTAATAATTAGTTTGGGACGATTATTATTAATTTTGTGTTCTGTGCGGATTTATCTGACTACGCGTTTTATTAAATAACTTTATATTAAAAACCAGTGTCGTGCATTCTTTTAAAATGTCTAGGCAGCCTAACCCTCAGTCGCCCTCGTTAATCTCTGACATCAGAAGTGCGGATCAAGGCTGCCAGTGCAATATTCGGACAGTGAAAGTGACGAAAATAACGCAGTTTGTGAAGTGACGAGTGATGACCCTACCCTCGAAAGGAGTATAAGACTTGAACAGATAATGCTGCCGACCTCAAGTCTGCCAACAGCAGTGGAGTAAATTAAAAGCAGAGTTCCTAGCAGTCTTTGCAAAATTATTCGATTCTTTGGAAGCTTTTTCTGAGGCAATTAATGGAAAGAAAAAAATAATTCACATGACGTGGCATTAATTGACGAAATGCTATTTTTGATGAGAAACATTTTAACATTAAAAAAATAGAGAAAGCGACGAATCGTTTGCTGTAATGGTAACCAGTTGATGCAAAAAGTATGTGCACCATGTTACAAGGGCGTCTAGGCAAACGTTAGGCCCTATTTCCCTCTAGTCATCATACTGGATCGAAGCGCCAACCTTTGCCTCTGCACTTTAAAAAATAAAAGTTTCCATAAACGTCCTGACAATTGTTTTACGTGCGAAAAGGCGGGACACAAGGCTGCTTATTGCAAAAAAACCCAACTGCAAGTGTCTATTTCCAAAGCAAGGAGAGGTTACTTGTTTTAAGTGTGGCAAGTTAGGACATATTTCTCCGGACTGTCCATCTTCAGGCAGAAAATAAAGAATTGAAGAGAAAAGGATCAATGCATCAAGTGCAAAAAGACGATTACCCTCTTGAAGGTACAAGAAATTGTTAATTTTGGTTTGCGCATGTCTTTATTTTTACTTTTTATTTCAGTTCCGGATAAATTTTTAGAAGACATTTCTTTTTTGGAGAGGTCCACCCACCCGTGGGAAGTAGTGGAAGCCTCCTGGAAGAGAACTTTCCAAATCAGACAAAAAATTCTGAAGTCGGAATCGACTTTCGTCCCCTACTTCCAGCGATTTAAATCGCTTAATTGCAATCAGGGCTATCGTTTGGTAAGTGTCAAAGCTAGGTATACGAGTGAATAACATCTAATAATAAATTATTATTCGAATATATTAATAATAACAATTATTGTTGTGTAACTAAATATTTCTTCAAGTAGTTTATCACTTTTTTTCTTTCAGATTCTAAACGATTTTAACGAATTATATTCCTCTGCGGCTTCACCATCTTTGTTCCATAACCAGCTGTATAGTTTATCGGAAAGGATCATAAAAACTTCTGTAGACAAAGTGAAACATTTATCTTCGAAAAACGAAAAAATATTATATGGAGATATCTTGGAAAAACTACAAGGTAATTGGTTTTGTGAGTTAGAAGTGAACGTTGTTATTAAATTTAAACAATCTGGAGAATTATAAAATTGATATCATAAATCTTATTTTTTATATACTTATATCGTTTCTTTTATTTCAGGTGAACCTGTAAGTGACAGAGAAAGGAAAGATTTACTCCTTTTATTGTTTCCTTTAATCTGTCCTCATCCCGGCAACGTCATTAAACAAGTGAACAAGAAGAAATTTAGCAAAGCGTCATACGAGGAGATAAGAAGCACGTTTGCCAAATTCATACCCGAAGAGAAAGACCTTCAAGAAACCCTATGTTTATTAAGGAATAGAGCATTGACTTCTGGTGAGACTATTCAACCATTCATCATTTATACAGGTAGCCAATTAAATGTAAAAAGTGCTTGGGTTATTGTGGATCAAATATTTTATAAATTTAACTCCTTATGTGAGGCAGTAGATTGCACCCTTAAAATATTTTTTGCATTAGATGCTTGTTATCCCGCCCCTGCCAAAACAGTTATGCAACTCATTCTCAACCTACTGTGCTAGATTCTGATCCATTCCTTTCAGTCGTGGATTCGAGCATAAGTGAACCAAGAAATCCACTAAAACTTTCTTCCTTTAAGCGAGTCTTTGTTGGAACCACTTTACAATGAACATTTAATGGATATTAGTGGTTCCAAAGAATATATAGATCTTTAACAAGATGGACGTGTGTGGGCATTGTAGAAAGGGCTTCTCTTCCCCAGTTAAACTAATAAATCATATTAGAAAGTTTTGCAATGAATCAACTTTCAAATGCGGGAATAATAATTGCAACCGTGAATACAGTTCTGCTTTCGGTTTTCGTAGACACCTACGAAACTGTATGCAACAACAACAAAACCAGCTAATTGAGCAAGCTTGTGAACCTTTTATGGTTGAACAAGTTGATGATCTTGTTGTAGCATCCACTTCCCAGGTAGATATAAATGTAGACGTAGATCATCTGTTATCCAAGAATTTAGCTTTAAAGATACAGCCAGCAGACGCATTTTATTTGAAACTGATCCGATTTATATCCTCTTTGTATGGTAATTTACTGATACCTCGTAATGTTGTTCAACTAGTAGTTGACGAGATCAAAAGGTTGTTATCTCCTTCGCTCAATCAAATTTTTTTGGCCAAAATAAGACACTTACTTCCAGAATCGGTGTATTTGGAAATTTTAAAAGCTCTTCCAACAGATGCAAATATTTTTGATGAAGACTTCAAACAATTTTCTTCTGAAGATCTAAGATTAAAACTTCTTGTCCAAAATAAAACACTTGTTTTACCCAATGAAATACCTCTAGGTGACTCTTTGAAAACTAAACGAGCTGGTCGATTAGTACAACTTAAACATTCGATGCAAGTTATCGAATTAGGGGAAGTATTTCAACGTTTTTTTAATGTACCAGGAGTGTTTAAGGCCATGTGGACGCACAAAAATAAAATGATGGAGTCCGCACGTTGTGGTGCACTGACTAGCATAGTTCAGGGCCGGGTGTGGCAAAATATGTTGCAGAAGTTCCCCGAAGGTGAGGATGAGGGAGTCTGGAATGTTCCGATCCTGATATATTGGGACGATTGGGAATTAGGAAACCCAAATGGTCCTGTGGCTGGGCGACATAAGTTAGGAGCGATATATGTTAGCCTTGCTTGCTTACCAGACTATTTGCATAGTAATTTAAAAAATATTTTTTTGTTTGGTCTTTTTCATTCTTCTGATCGAGTAAAATTCGGAAATTCAATGATATTCGATCCTATAATACGCCAATTAAATGAACTTTCAACAAAAGGTGTGTGTGTTAGTAATGAACTTTTTACTGGTACCATTCGATTTCATGTTTGCGCTCTAGTTGCGGATAACTTAGCTCTCAATGGCTTGCTGGGATTCACTGAATCATTTTCAGCTAATCATCCATGCCGCCTTTGTAAGGTAGGCAAAGCTGAACTTCGAACGTCCCTCAGGATAGATACCACGTTGTTAAGGGATATAGATTCCTATCATGAGGATCTAGGTTCAAATAGTTTATACAATACGGGTATTAAAGAAAGATGTTGCTTTTTAGATGTATGTGGGTTTAATCCGTTTAAAAATACTTGCCAAGATCTGTTACATGATTGGGCGCACGGTGTTGCTAAAACTAGTATGCATTTTATAATTAATTACTTAGTAAAAAAAGAGAAGCTTATTCCTTTAGAACTTTTTAAATTAAAAATAAGTAATTTTGACTACGGTTGTGATAATGATACTAAACCTAATGCTTCTATTGTTAAAGATGGTACTGAGTTAAAAATTAAACTTAGTGCTTCCCAGATGATAACTTTTATTCGATATTTCTCTTTAATTTACGGTACTTATGTCCCACAACAACATACCGTTTGGAGCTTTTTCTTGCTGGTCAGGAAAGTTCAAGACAGGTTGATGAATCGAAGGGTCTTTAAAGATACTTGTAGCCTATTTATTGAAGATATAGCGGAGTTAAACAGGCTTTATATGGAACTAACCAAACAATCTTTAAAACCAAAAAATCATTTCATTGAACACTACCCTGAACTCATGTTAGACTTCGGTCCTTTAGTGTATTTATCTACCTTTAAATTTGAGGCTCGTCATAGATTGCTAAAAATGTTTGGCACATCGGCTGCTGGTAGAATTAATATTTGTAAAACAATTGCACTTAAAAATCAGTTGATGATGAATGACATATTTTTAAATCAAAAGAAAATTCCTCATATAATATACGGTAAGCAAAGTATTTTATCAGATGACGATTTTGAGATCGTTAAACAATTTTCTCCTTCCCTTTCACAATGCCTAGACTTAAAAAAGGTTCCTTGGGTTAAGATTAATTCAACTATTTTTAAAACCTCCTATAACATAACTCTTGAAATAAATGAGGACGACTTACTTCATATATTTTTATTTTGAAAATGTATTTACTTTTCTGTTCCTCAATATATTCTCATTAAAAATATATTGTGTTTCTATATTTTTAGTTTGAAAATAACTTAACTAATTAGTTTTTCTATTTTAAAATACATTTGTAATAATCATGCTAGCTGATCCACTGTTAACCGTAGGCTGATCCACCCAACCCCTGGTCAACACTGAATCATTATGCACTAAAAATTTCATATTTTTTTTCATATTTTGCCTGTAATACAACAGAGTTTAAATTGCCATATTTCGATAAGATTATAGTTCATGTTACTCTTCCTAAAATTTTAACAAACTTTATGTATTGTTTTCTGAGATATATGGGTTTGAAAAATTGGTGATCCACTGTCGACGACCCTACCCTAAATAACTTACGTTGTATGGTTATATGAAATATCACACCCAAAAATTGTGTTAGTTGATAAATTTGTACTGATAATATTTGCAATTTTGCACACCTTTTATATCAATTAACAATCACATTTAAGTAGGTCATATTGGTGCTTAAAAACCATAGGATGTTGATAAGAAGTATAGCAGTCACCGCAAACTGGATCTAAAATATTTAAGTACGTCACATCGAATGTTCTAGAACTTTGGTTGTTAACAACAACAGGATGTTGCTAAAAATAGGATCTGAGGTTTCCGTTAATTAAAATATTTGTTTTTAGAACTTTGGTGGTTAAAAACAACGGGAGTTGATAAGAAGTAAAGCAGTAACCGGATCTGAGGCTTTCTCTTAATTAAAATATTTGTTTGTTTGTGGTTATGCACGCGCAGTTACGTAGTTTCCTAGATAAAAAATGTATTATATAAAGAAAAATAATAATTTTAAATGCATCATATCTGCTTTAACATGTCAAAATATATAGGTAATAGTGAATATACTAATAGGTACACGCCTCCAGCAGATCCTGAGGCTTACTTTAGGGAAAAGTAAGTTATATTTTTTATATTATTTATCTTAATTATTTATACCTTTTTCTTTTAGCGATATAGTTACACCTCCGAATTTAGCTATTAAGTGGGGGTTAAGGGAGTGTGAGGAATGTAAAAATATTTTTTGTTTTTGTGAAAAAAGGTTATACAATTTTTTCCTAATTTAAGTTTTAATATTTTTCTTTTTAGAACCCAATCACCCCCATCTCGGTAATAGTATCCCCAGATTCGGTGATAAACTTGGTATCATCGGATTTAAAGTGCGATTTATCGTTAGCATCCTCGTCAGAGTCATCTCCGCTACCCCTACCGATATTAACACCCTCGCCAGATTCATATACGCTACCCCCATTTCGCTATCTATTAAAGCAAAATGAGGGGGTAGCAGATTTAGTTTATGATGCTCGAAGATCTGCAGCATCACCACCAGCATCAATACCACCAACATGGGTGCTTCAGAATTGTCAAGCCCCCAGCAAAAAAAGGGCGCTATGTTTATATAAATAAAAATTCAGCTTGTAAAAATTTATTTATAATAAAAAATTAATAATATAAGGTGCCTATTATTCCTGATGAAAAATGATCAGTTGTTAAGTTACTATCATCGAATAATCATGTTTTCAACTGTTAATTTTTTATTACTATCTACATTTATAAATAACACATTATATGTAAATTTCCTCAAAAACACTCAGGATTGTTATGTGGCATTCAGTGTTGATAATTAAATGGTAAAGACTCAATGGCCAAATGATTGGAATCCAATGGATGCAGATCCTAGTACATTAAAGATACAAGTTAATGCCTTAGCAATTGGCTCTATATTGCATTATAAATTAAAATATATTTTATCAGCAGATGCTGGGAAGACTAGAACTCTAAAAAAATAGTCGAAACTTATAGCGATTTTATAAAATTTCATTATACAAATCAAGAAATACCAGAAATCAAAATGAGAAAAGAAAATATTTTTTCAAAATTTCCCAATGTTCTTTTGTATTCCAAAGACCTCGATGAAAATAACCCATATTACGAAAATCTCATAATTAATCAAGATCTTAATCAATTGAATTACGACAATATCAATTTATATGATACTGTCTCTTTAACAAATCCTAAAAATCAAAACACATTTTTAGTAATTTCAAAATTATATCATTTTGACACAAAGTCACCTATAACGATTTATTTAATTCCCTTCAAAAATTAAGATCTACACTTTTGACAAATAAAATATCTAAGATATATTTAAAAAATCCTGTAGAGGAAAATAAAAATAATATATAACTGGATAAAAAACAAACACTGTTTTTGAGTTTCACGAATTTATTTAAATTTTATTTGACAATTGTTTCGCTAACACTGTAGCTTAAATTCGTGAAACTCAAAAACAGTGTTTGTTTTTTATCCAGTTATATATTCGTGACATGGAGTTTCATCAAGTAAAGGTCGAAACAATAAAATATAGAAAATAAAAATATCAAACAAGATCTATTTAACCCTTACGCTGCTCCAGACGTATATGTACGCAAATCCATTCGCTGCTCAAGCCAAATAAAATTTTATTAAAAGGTATATTTTATATTTTACAATAAAAACATACAATTATGGCATTTTTGCAGGTTTTTTTCTTTTTAGTGGTTTACTGCTCCAAACGTAAATATACGCGGCAACGCTAGACTCGTTCTAAAAGAATGTCAGGGTCGAATTAGTTTTGTTTGTTTTCAGTTGAACCGTAGTAGCCGAAGGCGAAGCACAGTCTCTGTGAAGAAAAGTTTGTTTATATTATCTACTAATTACAATGGCGGGTAAAAAATATATGACAGAAAAAGAATTGACCGAAATGCTAGCTCAAAGTGATGATGAAGATATTATGCATTTAGCTGCTGAGGATAGTGATGATGGCTGGGAAAACGAAAGTAATCAAGATACTCCAGGGCCTTCATATGCTCCTAGAAGCTCTTCAGATTCCTCAGAATCAACCCACTTCGACAATTCCGATTTTAAAGAGGAATCAATTACTTCAGGAAAAAAGGGCCCGAAATAGCAAAAAAAAAACCAGATGTATTTGTTTGGAAACAACAGGGTCTATCTCTTACAATTCACCAATTTGAAGCTAATAATCGTGGTTCAGGTTGCTCGCCAACAAACAATCTAAGTTCACAGAGTTTGACTGTTTTCAAGCTTTTTTTGGCGAAGATATTGTACAGTACATCGCGGATGAAAGTAACAAATATTGCCAATATCTTTCTGATAAGGACATTCCTGATAGATCCAGAATAAATAGATGGAAAGATACAGATTTAAATGAAATTTACGGTTTTCTCGCAGTAAATTTTCTTATGGCGCGGGTAAAGAAGAATGTAATCCAAGATTATTGGTCTAGTGACTTATTGACATCTACACCTATGTTTCGACAAATTATGTCCCGTGATAGATATTTACTCTTACTGCGAATGTTACATTTTGTCGACGATAACGAAGATGCACCGGAAAATGACAAATTATGGAAAATAAGGAAAATTATTGATCACTTGAGAGGGAAGTTCAAAGGCAATTTTTATCCTTTTGAAAATGTCTGCATCGACGAGAGCCTTTTGTTGTTTAAAGGTCGTGTATTCTTTAAACAATATATACCCTCGAAAAGACACCGATTTGGGGTTAAGTTTTATCTACTGTGTGATTGCGAGACGGGATATGTGTTAGGGTTTATAATATATACTGGAAAATATACCGAAATGCAACCTTTGGATGACGTGCTGCTGAATAAAATGGGAGTTTCAGGAAACATTGTTCTAACTTTCATGGAACCCTACCTAGGCAAAGGACATTCGCTCTATGTAGATAACTGGTATAAAAGTCCACATCTCTTTTCATATTTACATGAGAACAAAACAAACGCATGTGGCACGGTGAAAGCTAACAGAAAAGGTATGGCAAAACTTGATAAAAAATTGGAGCGAGGAAATATTCAATACCAATCAACCAATAACATTTTAGCATTGAAGTGGCAAGATAAAAAAGAGGTGCGCATGCTTACAACAATGCATGACAGTGAAGTAATTGGCACAGGTAAAATAGACAGACAAAGTGGCGAAGAAAAGCAAAAACCACATTGTATATTAGATTACAATCGGTATATGGGCGCTGTTGATAGGTCCGACATGATGCTGAGTTCTACAGAATGTGTCCGTAGGACAATAAAATGGTACAAGAAAGTATTTTTTCATACTGTCGATCTATCACTTCTAAATGCGCATGCAATTTACCTAACTTTAACTGGTAGAAAAGTTACTTTGGGTGAATTTCAACTTCAAGTAATAAAACAAATTTTAGAAAAATATCACAAACCTATATATAATAAAAGCCTGACAACCCTTTACGCCTAACAGGTCGTCATTTTATATCTTTAGTTCCATCCACAGGAAAAAAGCAGCAGGCCCAGAAAAGGTGCGTTGTTTGCTCAAGACACAATCAGCGAAGTGATACACGGTATATGTGTGCTGAGTGTAATGTGGGACTTTGTCTTATACCGTGCTTTAAAAAATTCCACACAATTAAAAATTACTGACTGTTCCTGTTTTTCTCATTTATTTTAATTTGAATCAAATATTTATTTTATCTCGTTTTTGGCCATAAGAGTTATGTTTTTTTTTATATTTTTATGTTTATTAAATTAAATAATATTTATTTTATCTCGTAATATTTATTTTATCTCGTTTTTGGAATTAATTGTTATGTTTTTTTTATATTTTTATGTTTATTAAATTAAATAATATTTATTTTATCTCGTAATATTTATTTTATCTCGTTTTTGACCATAAGAGTTATGTTTTTTTTATATTTTTATGTTTTTAAATAAAATAATATTAATAAAAATTGTATCTCGTTTTTTTTTGTAGTGAGAGTTGTCTTTTTATATTTTCTCGTTAATATACACCCAGTATTGAGTATTTCTACGAAGACGGTACTGGCAGGTTTTCTTGAAATTGTTTGACTTTAGCGTTACACTGCTCTAGACGTATATCTACACAATAGACTCTGGCTGCTCCGAACGTATATATATACGCAGAGGGCTTTTTAATTGCGCATACTGGAAGTAACGTTGAAACACATCTTAGCAGTTTAAGGGTTAACGAATTATTGGAATTTTTATTTTTAAAATCAAAAATTGAAATTATTATACATTATATATTATACAAACCAAAATTTTTCCCTAAAACGCTGGAAGAAATAAAAAAAATATTTTTTCAAGAAAACCATTCATCATCAGTAGCTGGTCACCCCGGATTTTTAAGAACATACCATCGAATAAAAATAAATTAAAAAATAATAAATAAATACTTTATTGCCAGTTATAAACCAGTTACAGGACAAATATATAAATATAATATGACATTACAATTTGATAAATACAATTCCAATAAATAATAATGTATAAAATGAATAAAAAAAAATAAATATGCATATCCATGCAAAAAAGATACATATAAACAATTGCAAAAAAATTAATAATAAAAAAATTCTTATGATAAAGAGCATTAAGGTTAATAACATAGTCATCTTTGAACATTTGATTTTGATTGATTTTTTATTAAGAGCCGTGTGATGTATGTCTACCAGGGAATTTAACTAGTTAAAGTTTGTTTACATTACATTTACTGGTGCCTTACATTGCACGTTGGTTCTACAGACATTACGTTTAAAAATGCGCATTGTGCGTGACTCAATTCTAGGTACATTAAAATAGATTTTGTTTAAAGTTTCCTCACTATCAATTTCGCTGTTAAAAAGTTTATATAAGAATGTTACCGACATATTTAATCTTCTAGTTTCCAGAGATGCAAAACCAAATCTATCCAGGAGCATAGAATGATCATATCCCTGAGGTGGATAATAGCCATTAACGTTTTGATGTTTTTAAAATTAAATTAAATAGAATAATTAAAAGATAAGTAAAAATATTTTTACAATCCTTTATAAGAAAGCTCGGCACGCCATCGAATCCAGCTGTAAAGGAGTTCTTAAGTTTGGTAATGGATGCAAGAATATCTTGAATAGCCTTTATAGTAACCATAGATTGGGGGAAATAAGGGTTAACATTATCAATAATATTCGGATTAGAATCTGTGTAAACACTAGAAAAATATTTGGCAAACATATCCACAATAGATTGTGGTTCCGAACATTCCACACCATCCTGCTGCATTGTCCCAGGAATTCTGCTAATGGACTTTTTGCTATTTACAAAGGACCAAAAAGACTTAGGATCAGAAGTTAACCGAAGTTGAATATTATTTATACAGGGTGTCCCGAAATTAGGGGGCCAAACTTAAACAGTGCATTCTTTATAGAAAAATAACACTTTTTTGTTTAATAAACATATAAACGTATATCAAAAAATGCCCCCTAACGGTGCTACGCCCCCTAAATAGGAGCTTAAGAGCATCATTTTTTTTAAACTATTCCTAGAGGGTTGAACATGAAGACCTGAATTTTTGGGACTTTGGTAATTTTGACATTCTGAATCTGGATCTATAATCAAAACTGTTAAAATTTAATCATAGGCGTAACATTTGAGGGGGCAAATTTACAAAAAAAGCCCCAACTTTTTGCAGAGTGAGTTTTTTAATGTTTTGTTATAAAATTATGAAAATGTATAGTTTTTCACGAAAAATAGGTACTATTGCTTTGAATCGCTTAGATGCACCATTTTTGAGAAAATTGCAATTTAAATTACTATGATTAGCATAATTTCTAATATTTTCATTAAAAAGCTTTGGGTCAAAAGTGACCACGGTGTGGTTTAAAAAAGTTAGATGTAAAGTTCGAGAACCCCAAAGTTATAAACAGGGAATGATTCTACATCGTTTCAATAAATAATTAATGAAAAAATTAAAAAATTTCCCTGAGCGCATTTTTTTTGCCTTATTAAATATAAGACCATTATTTAAGGGGTTAGATACACTCACTACGCCAAAAAAGAGCAATTTTTACGTTTTTTGTTTCAAAGACTGGTTTATTCATTTTGAAATAAATATTTTGACAGCTGTTTTGACGTATTTCAAAAACTTACAATAATCACAGGCGCCTGTTTTCTCTCGACTTAAGTGTGTTTGTCTGTTCCTACATTGACTAGCTGTGACTTTATGGCGTTTTAGTCACGGGCTGAAGTTAGCAATAGTGGCTTTTTGGCATTTTAGTCACGGGCTGAAGTTAGCTTTATTATAAATTAGAGAAAAGTAAGGTTAATTCCGTTGACATTTGACAGATGTCAAATGTTTAACAAATAAAATTGGATTTTAATTCTTCTTTGTGGTCGTCGTAGATAAAGTATGCAACTCGTTTTATAAACTTATCTAGACACTCGTTTTTATTAAACACTCGCTTGCAAGCTTCGCTTGTGCTTAATAAAACTCGTAACTAAAATGGCGTTTATATACTTAATACATAATATACTATTTGAGTCGTCAAAATTTGAGTAAAATATTATTGAACAATGTTGACATTCTACGTGAAATTTGCTCTTCAACAAGTAACTTTTCTTGTATGAAATATGTAAAAAATATTTCGAATCATTCAAGAACGTTGTCGATTTTTGTTTCTCAATCAAATTAAAAGAAGGATATCTTGAAAAGATTGCGATATTTAGAGAAAGTTATATGAGTTTAGACATAAACGTAACGCCTTAGGTTCACACAGTATTTTTCCACATAGAAGATTTTTATAAACAAAACGACAAAGGGTTAAGGTTTTATTCAGAACAAGTGGTGGAATCATCTCACTCAGACTTTAATAAAATATGGAATAAATACAAAGTAAAAAAATCGCATCCTCAATATGCAGAAAAATTACTTATAGCTGTATGTGAATACAATAGGAGACACCTTTAATTAGTTATAATGTATATATCGAACTTAGATATAGTTTAAACACAAAATTGTTTCTTTTTATAAAATAAAATATGTTTCCTATTTTTATAAAAAAATCTTTTATTACAAAAAAAGGTCTAAAATGAATTAAATATAACATAATATATATATTATATCAAAAGTATCAATTTTTCTAAGGTATCCGTTATTTCGAAAAGAACTTTCTTCTTCGTTTTACATAATAGACATAATTAAACGACACCCACTGTGTGATAGTGGTTGCTTATGACTTAAATTTATTGGTTTCATTTTTTAAATATTATTAAATTTTAATAAATAGCTCGCTTTTGATGTTAATAGTACTGAGTCTCAAGACACTAAAATAAAGGGGAAACAGGCGCCTTTGATTACGTAACTTTTTGAAATAAGTCAACATATTTATATCAAAATAAATAACCAGTCTTTGAAAAAAAAACGTAAAAATTTGACGTAGTTAGTGTATCTAACCTCTTAAATAATGTTCTTATATTAAATAAGGCGAAAAAAAAATGCGCTTAGGGAAATATTTTAATTTTTTCATTAATTATTTATTGAAACGATGTAGAATCATTCCCTGTTTATAACTTTGGGGTTCTCGAACTTTACATCTAACTTTTTTAAACCACACCGTGTGACGTTTGTGTTATTTGCTGACTTAACATTTATTTTTATAGTTTAGTTAATATTTTTTGGCTCGATTTTTGTTATTTTTTATTATGGAGCGATTTTCCAAATTTTAACACAAAATTTTAACGAAAATATGAGATGTGTATGCTATGCAGAGTAATTTATAAATGCATTTTTCTCGAAAATGGTGCATCTGAGCGATTCAAATCAAGACTACCTATTTTTCGTAAAAAACTATAGATTTTCATAATTTCATAAAAAAAAATTAAAATATTATCTCGGAAAAAAGTTGGGGCTATTTTTAAAACTTTTCCCCCCCAAATGTTACGCCTACGATTAAATTTTAACAGTTTTGATCTTAGATCTTGATTCAGCATCTAAAAATTACCAAAGTGCCAAAAATTCATTTCTTCATGTTTAACGCTCTAGGAATAGTTTAAAAAAACTATTCTCTTAGGCTCCTATTCAGGGGGCCGTAGCTCCGTTAGGGGGCATTTTTTGATACATGTTTATTTAACAAAAAAGTGTTACTTTTCTATGAAGAATGCACTGTTTAAGTTTGGCCCCCTAATTTCGGGACACCCTGTATAGCAATTATAATTAGATTTAATTTTATTTTTGCACTGTCTCCTAAGATATTTAAATAATTGATAATAATGTTCACTATTATATTTCGTAAAATTATCATGGGCTTCCTTTTTATTATGAAGCATACTAATAAGCTCTTTGCTGTACCAAATAGGATAATTTGAATGCTTGTTTATACTTAGGGGAACGTGCTTATCAAATATATTGGAAAGAACCTGGTAAAACATATCACAAGCGGAGTCAATATCCAGGAAACTATTCAAAAATGACCAATCAGTAATGTTAAGGTCGTTATAAAGTTCAATATAGTTTGCTTTACGAAAATTATTTCTTTTGTTGTTGGAGACTGTAAAATTTTTTAACTTGGAAACTTTAGCTCGAAATTTAACTTCAAGAGTAATGATCTACTTTAACAAAAGGAAAATCATACCGGTTAACCACGCAGATAATATTTGTAAATATTAGATGTAACAATCCATTATGGTCATTTAGGGTTAAATTAACTTGATTTAAGTCTAAAGAGTTTTTAAAATTAATACATTTTATCTAGCCCATATCATCCCCAAACGAACGGTAGTTTAGAAAGAAGCCACTTGACTTTAAAAGAATATTTACGACACTACATAAACGATAAAACAACTAATTGGGACGAATACCTACCCTTAGCCATGTTCACTTACAATACCCACTAAATAAAACATAAATGTACTAAATTCACACCTTACTACTCTTTGGTCATAAAGCTTTTATACCTAGTACTCTTACCTGTAAACCAGAATTTAAATATACTTACGATGATTATTATTTTTACTTAAAATTAAAATTAAATAGGTCATTCCAAATATATAGCTCGAGAAAATATAATAAATGCCAAAGAAACTTCTAAAATGTATTATGATAGAAATGTTCATTCACACAATTTTAAAGTAGGCGATGTAGCCTATATCCTAAATAAAAATATTACACCTGGTATTAGCAGAAAATTACAGCCAAATTATAAAGGTCCCTATAAAATCATAAACATTCATCCTAATCAAACGGTCAAAATACAAATTAGTCAAAAGAAAACATCAGTCGTTTATCATAATTTATTTAAACCTTTTGTTCCATAAGATAAAAACTCTTCTCGTTCTGAAACTGATTAACATATTAACACTCCCGCCTATATCCGGTAATATCCCCTATATAAACCAAAAACTAGATTTTAAATCAGAAATATTTTATCAAGATTTAGGTCAAGTAAAACTAACCCAAGACTATTTTACACTCTTATCATTCAATAATATAAGCATTTATGAAATTAAATTAAAATTTGCCGAAAAAACGTTTTATATCTCAAAACCCTTATGCATGCACCCTAACGATAAAAATGTAACATTCAGACATTCTGAATTTGTATGCAAAGAATCTCTAGAATTTATAGAAATTCGACTTAAACCACCTAACAGGTCATGAACCTGATACCCGAAAAATGTCACTTAGAGTAAAAAGAGGATTAATTAACGGTGTATCTTATACATTTAAATGGTTATTTGGAATCCCCGATGCGGACGATGCAGAATATTATAATGACACAATTCATGCAGTAGTTAATCAAAATCAAGACATGCAAAAACTTTTAAAGCAACAAGTTCATATAATCTCTGAAGCGATCTCTGGTTATAATAGGTCAGCATTGACACTTAAATTTAGTGAAGAAAAGTTAAAGGAAAATATAAAAATATTTAATAAATTTTCACTCAAGCATTATTAGAATAAATTCATTAACCTACGTTCAAACAGTAATGGATCATTTAAATTTATTATCTCAAATAACCGAAGAATTAGACGAAGAATTCGATGTATTTATTTTTTCAATAATATTTTCCAAACAAAATATCTTGCACCCTTCAATAATTACTCCAAAATCTTTACGCGAAGAATTATTGAAAATTAATAATAAAAGAACAGATTTAGATTTTCCAGTAGACCTAGATGAAAATGCAAACGTTTTTAAATATACGCAAATATGTATTTATGCAATTAAGATACCACTAGTAACTAAAGATTTGTATTAACTATATAATTTGATTCCCTTACCTGTTCAATATCAAAACTCTTCAATATACTCCTATTTAAATCCTTCTTACCTTATCCCAAGTACGACAAGAACGTATTATGGAGAGATGTCAGAATTATCGAAATGCCAGAAGATATCACCATCCGAGTACATTTGTTCCAACATCATCGTACATCAAGGAAAGACCTACCTGCGACACGATTCTGAAACTTCAAAAACCTAAAAAAATCCCATCAAACTGCGACACCAAAACCATGAAGTCAGAAATCGAAGTTTGGCATCCCCTCTCAACAAATCAATGGCAATACATCTTAAAACAACCAGTCAATGGGACCATAAGCTGCGAAAATTATGGTGCTTCACAAATCACAGACGTTGTACTTTAAGGCTCCGGTATTTTTACATTTTATCCGAAATGTAAATGCTACACTACATCCACGTTATTGACTTCAATTTTCAACCAAACGTCAAATTATACAAACTTTATACCTATACTGGACATCAAGAAAGACGATTACTGTATCAAGGAGCAATCCTACCTCCAAAATGAAGAAATGTCAATGAACTGAGTCATACCCAACATAAACTCCAACAGTTCGACGACAAAACCTTTCATTATCAACCATTCCAAGTGGTACAACATGAGTTATGTACTTAAAATTCTCTAAGACAATAAGTAATATAAT
Organism: Brassicogethes aeneus; assembly: GCA_921294245.1. Classification (NCBI taxonomy): domain Eukaryota; kingdom Metazoa; phylum Arthropoda; class Insecta; order Coleoptera; family Nitidulidae; genus Brassicogethes; species Brassicogethes aeneus. Next base: position 15,390,290 of record OV121142.1, on the reverse strand, counting down.
CAATATTCTTTTTCTAGTATTTCCTAACGTAATTAAATTAATTGTTATCACTTCCTAACAATATTCAAATGACATATTTATGTATCCCTTGACACACCATTATTTGTATAAATATCAAATGCACTCTTGTAAGTTAAGTTAGTTTACTTAAAATCTCTGCTAGTGCAGGTTATTGTAACTCTAATTTCAAATAAATAGTTTTTAAAAACAAGTTTTCATTACTGAAAAACTTAATTGGCGCAGTCGCTGTAGGATCCAGGAGGTGAAAATCTGCAATAATTTCCACCATTAGTTTCAACTATTTACCTGGAAGAAGAAAGAAACCTTGGAAGAAGATTGGATTCTCAAGTAAGTGTTGAGCATTCCTTCTATTCTCCTACCCTAGTTATAAGTGAATTTTAAAAACTTTTATTATTGTCCTTTCGTATAATAATTGAAAAGTTTAATAAAAAGATTTTTTTTTATTTTTTTTTTAAACAATTTCTTTTTATGAGTATTGATAATTTAACAAATTCTTTAAATAGATTAAATTTAAATAACAAAATGACTATTCAAGCAGCAAAAGAAATTGCTAAAACCTTGCGTACCTTTTCCGGTCGCAGTGATCATTTACAATCTTTTATAAATTCAGTCGACAAATTTTTTGACAGGTACGGTAAAACTGCAGATAATAGCTTAAGCGAATTCGTGTTTGCATCTATTTGTTCGAAAATTGTCGGAGAAGCAGGAGATTATTTATTTTGTAGGTCAGATCTAGATACTTGGCCAAAAGTAAAAAAGGCTTTAAATGAAAAATTTGGCGATAAAATAGATAGAAATGTATTACAACAACAATTTATATTTTTTAGTCGTAATAAAAATGAGTCAATAGCAGAATTTTTAGACAGATTAAAAATTATAAAAATGCGATTAAATTTAAAAATTAATTCAGACAAAGATCTCGACAGAGAAACAAAAGAAACTCTTATTAAACAAAACGACCTTACAGCCGTCACAGTTTTAATTTCTAATTGTAATTCAGAGCTTAGAACCCTTTTAATGTTAAGTAAACCTAAAAATATAGAGGAAGCCACCTCTTTAGTCATTAACCATTCCCTTTATGAACAACAAATTAATATTAGATATCAACAACAAAAACCCATTCAAAAACCCATAAGTGTAAATAGAAACTCTAACAACCCCAACTTTTATAAACCAGTACAACAAAATCCTAATTTCTACTTTCCAGTAAACTCTAACAATAATTTCCCTCAACGTAATAATTTTAATAATACTAACTATCAACGACAACAACAATTTCCTAGTCAACCAATTAAAATTGAACCCAGACCCATTCAACAAAAATTCTTTTCAAATGCAGAAGTTTTTGGCAAACCAACAAATGTTTTCTCTCCAAAAAATTCACACAAACCACAAAATAAACCCGAACCCATGTCGACCACAAGTAGAATTCCTTCTTTAAAAAATAATCCACCACAAAGACTAAATTATTTTCAGAGTAATAAATAGCAAACCAAACTTTTCATTCCAAGAACTAACAAATGTCGAAACCAACTCCACATCTGAAAACCTTTATTCTTAAGAATATGAATATTATCCCCCTGAGCATGACAATTACTATTTACCAGAAGAATGCGAATCATATCCATTTAATCATAATACTAATTACGCCCAAGATCATGAAAGCAACTATTATCCTTACAATGATAACACGCAAAATATTCCCTTAGAACATAATAACGAAGATAAAAATTGTGACAATGACCAAAATTTTCGGTTAAACGAGCCTTCAACTCAAATACCATAGATTTAAATAATTTTGCACCCAATTCATTACCCTACATACAAATTAATAATCCACCTATTAAATTACTTATAGATACTGGTTGTCATCCCTCTTTGTTACGCCCTTATATAGCAGAAAAATATTTTAAAAGTAAAATTTTTAAACATGATACCCCTATTATAACTTGCAATGGACAAAGTAAAGCAAACTATAAAGCTAATATTCCCTTATTTAATGAATTTAAACCTCTTACAGGTAACCTGGAATGTGTATTATACAGTTTTCACGAATTTTTTGATGGTATTTTAGGTATTCGCGACCTAAGAAAATTAAAATTAAATATTGACACCCATAATAAAATCTTATTTAATAATAGAATAAAAATTCCATTACATTACAGAAATGAATTTAATACTCAAAAAATTGAAATACCTGCCCTTAGCTCTATACTAAAAACAATTAAAACTAATCTTCCAGATTGTGAAATATTTTTACCAGAACTAATTGATAATTCAGTTACCATTTCAGAATCCCTGTTAAAAATTGAAAATGGTCTAACCACACTAGAATTTAATAATCCAACTTCACAAGATATATTAATAACTATAGACGATAATTTATTAAGGCCTTACGCCACTCTTTATAACGAAGACTTTTACGAATGTTTTAATATCGAACAAATTACTTTTAATTCAAACCCACAGCCTGAAAATAACGATTTTGACTTTTCTCTCATACGCACAAATCATATGAATTCTGAAGAAAAAAACGCGATTAAGAATCTTTTAGTAAAATATAAAAGTATTCTTCACCAACCTGACCAAAAATTAACTTTTACAAATAAAATTAAGCATGAAATTAAAACAAAAGACGACATTCCCGTTTACTCTAAATCATATAGATACCCTTACGTGCATAAAACCGAGGTTCAGAAACAAATATCAAAAATGTTAGAAGACGGTATTATTAGACCTTCTCAATCCCCATGGAGTTCCCCAATTTGGATTGTCCCAAAAAAATTAGATGCAAGCGGCAAACAAAAATGGAGAATCGTTGTTGACTACCGTAAAATTAATGAAAAAACTATTGACGACAGGTACCCCCTACCAAACATCACAGACATCTTAGACAAATTAGGTAGATGCCAATATTTTACAACCCTTGACTTAGCCTCAGGTTTCCATCAGATTGAGATGCACCCAAACTCTATCCCTAAAACAGCCTTTAACGTCGAAAACGGACATTACGAATACGTTCGAATGCCATTTGGACTTAAAAATGCCCCTGCCAGTTTCCAAAGAGTTATGGACGATGTCCTTAAGGACCTTCAAAGTAAAATTTGTCTTGTCTATATGGACGACATTATTATCTTCTCTACCTCTCTACAGGAACATATAAATAGTTTAAAACAAGTCTTTCAACGCCTACAAGAAGCCGGTCTAAAAATCCAACTTGATAAATCCGAATTTCTATGCAAATCCGTAGAATTTCTAGGTCACATTATTACACCTGACGGTATAAAACCAAACCCTAAAAAACTCAAGGCTAGTAGGTAACCCGCCGCTTGAGACCACCCCCGCCACTTTTTTCCGACCCGCTAAGCCCCGCCCACTTTACCCCCTCCACTTTTTCCGACCCGCTAAGCCCCGCCCACTTTGGACACGGACTCGGACCCCATGGGGTCCCTTTTAGGGTGCCCGGGGCCCTCAGTCCTTCGGACGGACCCATCGCCGAAAATCATGGGGGCCTCTAGGCCTCTCTAAAATATCGGTCGTCTGAATAATAGATACCCAGTGGCCACACCGCTGAGCTCCAGCGTTTAAACCGCGAGCTGACCTTGCGTAACATTGCATCATTTTATCCAACAGTTTTGGGGTTGCGCGTAATAATAAAAATAACAACGCGGTACCACAAGATGATGACTCATCGCTAAAGGTATTATCAACTTTTAAAACAAATTTATTGCAATTAAATTAAAAGCTGAAAAATCAAGGCCAAATTGTGGTAACCTATTGTTTTTCGAAAAAATATAACAAATATTTTCCGAAAACAATGAAAGTTTTGGTATGCTGCCTCATCTCTGATAAGGCGTTCAAGGCTAAATTGTGGTATTGTCACCTTCAACGTCTATTTTAAGGTTACCCGAAAAACAATTAAAACCGTAAACTGCACTCCCTGTAAATTTAATTTAAATTAATTAGGTCAAATTTAAGAATTTTAATATGGTTGTTTAGCTATTATAAAAGATTTTCATCGTTATCGAAAGGGATTTGATAAATATATAAATATGTAGATTAGTTAGGTAGAATTTAATTATGGTTGTTATTTATAAAAGATTCTAGTTTAAACAATGTCAGAAAATAAATATTATTTTAAGTAGGTAAATATTAATTGCAATAAAAAATTGATTTATAATGTATGAAATATAATTTACTTTTGCGGTTAATGTACGAACAAACAAAAAGAATTTGTAATATAAATTGGCGGTTAAATAAATTAAAATATTAAAATAGTGTCGTATTTTTATCGCTTTTGCGGTCAAAGACGAACACTTTTAACACAGGGATATAGCCGACCCACGGGCCCTTTTTGGTTTTCGAAATGGTCGGACGGAAGACTGATGAATTTTCGCTAATTAATTAAAAATTATTTTTAAAAGGCGTGGCAGCAGCTGTGAATGATAAAATTATTACACAATATTGCGCCACAATAAATATATCGTATCGTTTACCAATAAATAGGCATAAAAAAACAATGATAAATTAAAAACCATATTTTGAATGCACTTAAAAATTCTATTAAGTAAAAAAATCTATTTTTTAAAATAGGCTGCATTATCTATTTTATTATACCGCAAAATATTTTTTGTTATCTGTTTAGAAGATGAAATGTAAATAAAACTCAAATCCTTTCTATAGTTTTTTGTTTATTTGTAAAAATAAGTGTGAATATAGTTGAGCGTTTTTGGGTTTGTATGCTGCCATAAAGCGATAAAAATACGACACTATTTTAATATTTTAGTTTATTTAACCGCAAATTTATATTACAAATCTTTTATAACAGCCTGTAGTTTTTGTAACAGTTTTACAGTTTTTATAGCAGTTTTTGCAGTTTTTGCAGTTTTTTTATCGGTTTTTGCGACAGTTTTGCAGTTTTTCTATCGGTTTTGCTGTTTTCTAGCAGTTTTTCTAACGGTTTTATTTTGCTTATTTTTCATATGTAATATTAAGAAATTGCGATATGAAATGTGGTTTCCTGTTTTTTATAAATGGTTTAAACAGTTTAAACAACAAATTGTTATTATCAACATGAATAAGAAGTGGTAAGTCGTGTTTTACATTTGAACAAATAAAACCTTAAAATTTTTGTAGTCAACTACTGGAATCGGAGGCGTTCGAAAGGGCCCCTCCGGGAACACGTTTTGTTATTTGGGGGGATAACCCCCAAATAATTGTAAAAAGGGTATGTTATATGGGTAGTATGGATTATTGGATAATTATCTTTTATTTTATTGTAGAGGAGTCGGCGGAGCGTAAAGCTCTAAGGTATTTTTGTGATATACATTCTTATTCTTTAATAATTTTAATTGTTTTAGAAAAGAAATAGAGCGGGTACAACATCGGTTAAGGTAATTCTAGTATTACATTCTATCGTTAAAATAATTTCTTTCTTGTAGCATTTTGAGAGCGGCGTTGTAAGTTATTTTAGAATATATACAAAATCACCTTTAATTTATTATAATTTTCAGTCACGGTATAAGAAGAAGATAGGTAAACAATTGTTGGTTAAATTATAATTTAAAAACAACTATTATTTTTTTATAGAATAAAACGTGGATAAGGTTAATTTGTTTTATTTACCCCAACACCCTTGTCCCCTCCAGACAGAAAATGCTACAACCTTCTCGTGGTTTCTGTCGTTAAGAATAAATTTAATTAATTATTAAATTTATTTAACCAATAGTAGCAAAATTCCTAGCTCTCGAACTTCACCTATTTTAATATAGGTGCTTAAAGTAAACAAATCCTTTTAATAATATTTATCATTAAGTAGGAATATAGAGATCGCTTTTAATTTTAGATAAGTATTTCCAATGTTACAGTTTTAAAAATATCGATTGTTTTTACAAATATATTTAAAAGTATTTTTTTCAAGCGGCCATGATATGCAACCTTATATGCATGTATAGAGATAGTTGAAGTGCGTCTTTTTCATTAGCGGCAGACAAAAACAGCAAAAAAGCTTAGGGATAGAAGTAAATCCATAGGCGACTCAATTTTAATTGAACGAAATAAAGAACAACCAGTTTGTTAGTATAATATTATGATGATAGACGAGTCGCCAATGTCGGAACTCCAAACAAATGTCAAACAAATGTCAAAATTAATGCAAGCTCAGCAGGTAAGTAAGGGTTATAAGTGTTTTTAGTTTTTGTCAATAATTTCTAATGCTTTAAGCCAAAATTTAATCCGATATGAGTGATTTAATTGAAGAGCTGCAATGCACTCCACCTGAGTTATCGTTAATTGCTTCAAGTACACTTCAAGATTTAATTCCCGAAAAATCCCGCAAAGTATATAACTTTGCTTACGAAAGATTTATTAAATGGACTAAATTACACCATGCCTCAGTATATACTGAAAATGTCGTACTAGCCTATTTCAACCATTTGTCGGAGAAGGAGAATTTAAAGAGTTCAACACTTTGGAGCCAATATTCCATGTTAAAGGCAAAATTAAACATTAACCATAATATTCAACTGGCCAACTACTTAAAGCTAACTGCATATTTAAAAAGAAAAAGTGCTGGTTATAAACCTAAAAAATCTAAAATCCTGACAAAACAGCAAGTAGATACGTTTTTACAAAATGCACCTAATGATAAATATTTGGCTATGAAGGTAAGAATTATGCCAATATTTATAAAAGAAGTTATAAAATTTCAATGTAATTTTAGGTTATATTGATACTTGGGGTGTCAGGTGCATGCCGATGTGATGAAATGACCAATTTGACAGTAAAAAATGTGGAAGATTTAGGATCGGCAATCTTAGTAAAAATTCCTGATAGTAAAACCAACAAATCACGTTCATTTACAATTCTGGGAGAGTTTTACTTAAATCTATTTAGACAATACACAACTCTTCGAAAAGACATACCGATAAAAAGGTTCTTGCTTAAATATCAAAACGGTAAATGCCATAGCGTGGTTATGGGTAAACATAAAATTGGATCCATTCCTCAAGAAATAGCTTCATACTTAAATCTACAAAATGCCAACGAGTACACAGGCCATTGTCTCAGACGCACTTCAGCCACTTTATTAGTGGATAATGGGGGAGACATTTCTGCCTTGAAAAGGCACGGAGGTTGGCGATCTACAACCGTCGCAGAAGGTCATATTGAGGACTCCCTGGAAAACAAAAAACAAACAGCCATAAAAATATTACAACCCAATAACCCTGGACCATCTAATAAAATAAATAGCACAATTTGTCAGACAGAATCTGTCTGTCTATATGATATCTCAAATTTTACAAATAATGAAGTAGAAATTTCTATGGACCACTTAAATGGTCCTTTAAGATTTAATAATTGTACCATTAATAATTGTACATTTAATGTAAATTTGAGTAAATAAAATAATTCTATTGTTTATCCCATTTAAATTACGCCCTTAAAAAAAATAGTATATGTTATTTGGAGTAGAAGCTCTTTTTGTGCTTCATACAGTTGCCTGCCTCAGCTACGCTTCGGCCGTCAATCTCTGTACTCACCACAAAAAGAGTCACTTCTACTCCTTATGACATAATCTACTATTATACCACTCTATCCTATAACAAACGTTGATACGAGTAGATGTAAAAACCACATAAAGCAATGTCGTGCGCGTATTTACTAAAAATTAATTTAATGTATTTTGGGAGTAATCTACATTTTCGCTTGTACAAACCCATACAGATGGGGAGGATTGTAAAGGTTGGGTATAAAGTGTGCGGAAATCTTTATTATGAAGAAGTGGAGTTAAACGACAATTATGGGGGAGGTGAAGTTTACAAATATGCTTTTATCATAGAGGGGTGCTATTTAGAACAATTAACTTTCACATTAATGCAAACGTAACAATAATAATAGAAAACAAAGATGACATATTTAACGATTCCCCAAGAATTATACATATTATAACTCGTGTCCCCGCGGAAGAATAATTTTGGTAAGTATCTATACTTGCATACATATTTCTAATTAAAATATTTTGAGGTTTTTATAACTCGAAATAATTACATGCGGAGGGTTAAAATAATAATCAATTGAAACTTAAATTATTTTAATTAGTAAACTAAACAACATTTATTATCCAAATATGCAGAGTGGGTGTCGATAGGGTCGGGGAGGAACCAAGGGCTATGCGAAACAACAATTGATTGGCCTAAAATATACTAAACAAAAAATAACGTTTAAACTTACTTTGTAGGGTCAGTTAATCAGTAATTGACCATCAATCAGTTATTGACCAATTTACCGATTAAATGATAAAAGCAAGGTCCCTGTATTACCTAATTAAAAACGTATATTATTTGCATAGTGTATTTACCCTGAACTTCTAGATGTCACAGTTTTATCAATGATATCTGCTTACAAGGCATTGGTCAACCACTGGAAAACCATGAATTTTCGTGCATTAAATTTTTCGTCGGTATAGAAACTCTTTTCTTTTTTAGTCAGTCGTTATCAAATCTTAAACAAAATTAAACTCAATGATATTTTTTATTTTACTTTAAACTAAAAATAGATGAAAATATAATAATTTATTTATAATTAATAATAATTAATTTATTCACGAAAATTTCCTCAACCCTTTCGCGTCGACTTGTTTTTTAAAAAAAAATATGCATTAAAAAGCCTATTGGGTTATATTTGTCCCAGCAACATTTTAAACAATGCTATTGGAATTATATTTATATGGCATCGTGTCCCAGTCGTACGCTGCATATTTTTCCCTCCTAAATACTGATAAAATCTAACCTAACTTTTTATTTTTGTTTCCCAGTCTGGCCGTAATTCTTTGAAAACGACCTCGCAGTGTGATTTTAGTTCGAAATTATATTGTTTCTCAAGTTAAATTCCCTGTTTATTTCCGTAAATGTAAACTTAATGTCCAGGTTGGTAATTGTAATATATTTTGATTATTGTTTTTGTATAGAACAGCCTGGGACCTATTTGTCCCAGTAGTATTTTACATAGGGTTATATCTGTCCCATCTGTGCTGAAATAATATTTTATTTTTCAGAAAGTGAAAAACAAAGTCGTTTTTAAAAAGACTAAATTTTCTTGGGACGTATTGTCCTATTAGACGCGAAAGGGTTAACTGGTCAATTACTGTTTAACTAACCCTATGGAAAAGGTATCCTCTCCATAATTTTGAATTATTTCATTGTCTGAAAACAATGTATGAGAAATTGAGAAATAAGCGATATTTAATAGTTTTATATTTTAAAATACCCATGATAACGAACAGTTACCACTATCAACACGTGTACATAGAAAGAAAAGAAACTATATTTTTAACGGAAATATCATTACCAAAAACCTCTATTTCCTACAAAATTTATTATTTGCGGTTTTTCTTCTTCTTCTTATCGGCATTCGCTTACCCACTACTTGGTAATTTATCAAAATCCGTTTAATTTACACAAAGCATTTAGTAATCAAAATAGAGATTGCGGTTCTCCATCATTGTAATTTTTATATAAAAACGCTCGGCGTATATTTCTTTTCATCAGATTCTTTTAGTCTATGTTCGAGGTGCCTTATAAATTATTTTAAATAATGAGTGAGAATGGCAGAGAAGGGTAAGTTATTTCATTTGTCCATGCCTAAAATTATTCTATATATATTTTAGTCACTTATACAGAGAGGGATGCATGCGATGTCTCAGTATTTCGTGCCGCTGTGGCAGATTTTTAGAAAGAAGGTAATAAAGGTAATAAATATTTTAAGTTTTTATTAATTTTTGTTCTTTTAGAGTGAGCTTAACGAGGGCGAGGGCTGACCCCATCCCCGAAATAAAGTAACGACTAAAATAATAACCTGTACATAGTTTTTAGTTTATAATTTTTAGAATAATGAACCCGACGTGGGCAGAGCTTTAGATAGAAGGTAATAAAGGTAATAAATATTTTAAGTTTTTATTAATTTTTGTTCTTTTAGAGTGAGCTTAACGAGGGCGAGGGCTGACCCCATCCCCGAAATAAAGTAACGACCAAAATAATAACCTGTACATAGTTTTTAGTTTATAATTTTTAGAATAATGAACCCGACGTGGGCAGAGCTTTGGATAGAAGGTAATAAAGGTAATAAATATTTTAAGTTTTTATTAATTTTTGTTCTTTTAGAGTGAGCTTAACGAGGGCGAGGGCTGACCCCATCCCCGAAATAAAGTAATGGCTAAAATAATAACCTGTTCATAGTTTTAATTTTTAGAATAATGAACCCAGCGTGAACAGATACTAGTTGGCCGTCAATACAGGGGTAATAATAATAAAACCTAAATATTTTATGTAATTATATTTTATTTTTGTTGTAGCAAACAGAGTTCCCAGACAGACTCTTTACAGGCCCCAATCTCAAATAGGTAATGATATATGATTTATTATTTTTTATTTTTATTTTATATTTGGTTTTCTAGTATGATCGAGAAGATCTAATCACTAGGTCTGAGACACCAACAATGTAATATATATATATATAATAGCATTTTTATGATTTTTATTATTTTTAGCTCACTGCGAGGGCTCACGCCAGAGTTTACCCCAAGGGAGAGTTATCACCGTTAGCAGAGCCCTCTCCGCCAAATAGGTAATTTATTTACAATTATTTGAAATTGAGGTATATATTTAATATTTTACAGCTCGGAACGACCAGGCACGCCTGAGTTTACCTCCAAGTTAACATAGCGACCCCTCTCCGTCAGTAGCACTGGTAATAAAAATTACAAACCCCACCACATACATTTTGGAAGATTTAAATGGCAGACCCATTAATGGAGCATTTTATGAGGATGAGTTACAAAAAACAATGCAGCTTGATATTTACCTGGTGAAAAAACCTCTAATAAAGGTTGTCTACAATTTTCAGGTTTGTTGGAGTATATTTAAATGAAACTACATTATCACTCCTAAATACTAGTACTGTAGTACAGGAGGTACATTTAAGATTACATTTATACGAGTGATATTATTATTCTTATTCTCTCCAATCAAATTTTTATCTTTCAGGTTAACCACCAAAACAAACTTAGGAACCGCCGACAATAGATCGAAGTCTAACAACCTTCTGAGCGAGAAGATAGACGGATATCAGATGTACAAATCAAATTAGGCTTCCTGAGGGTATCAACGGATTTTAAATAACCTACTGTTCGTGTAATACATCTTTAAATTGTGAGTTTTTAAAATTGTAGTATCACCGCTAGTAGAATTAATTCCTTAGGATTTACTATTAAAATTAGCTTCAAAACAAAATTGCCTAATTGAATCGCTATTATTGCAATCATAACCATAATCGTGCTAAACTTCCTCCTAGGTACGAGGATAAACTGCCCTCACTCTCCTAGGCACGAGGTTAAACTGTTTTTCGGTTTCGATTTCGATTTATTTCAAATTTTCCTCAATGATTACATTTGGATCTAAGTCCAAATAATCTTCACATACTCAGTTGAATTTCTAATAATTAATCATAAACTTTTTTACTTTAAAATATTCCTTCACAAACATTATAGTATCTATACCAAATTAGACCCGATTTCTTTCTAAAATCTACCACAACAGCATGAAATACTCTGATGAATCGCTGTCCAACATAAAATGTAAAATAGTATACTTTTTAATTATCTGTTATCGTTATAATAATTCATTACTTATTACGGCTACACGTATTATCACCTTCTTTCTAAAAATCTACCACAACAGCATAAAATACTCAGATGAATCGCTGTCCGTGATAAAATGTAAAATAGTATACTGTTTTAATTATTTCTTATCGTTATAATAATTAATCATTGTAGCGTTGCTCTGAGTTCTTTATCGACAGTAATTCACCCCTTAGCTCGAGGGTTAAATCGATTTTCTTCAGCATGTGCTCTTTTTTGTGATCGTGCGGAACTAGGCATTCCTCACAATAATAGATGCAGCAGAAGGTGGCTGTTAACGATGTAACAACATTATAGTGACCTAGGTGATGAATTAAATTTAAATTTTTCTCCTCCTTGGCCCCTGAAAAAATTATGTCACGGTATAGTTGTTTGCAAATACGGCTGTAAAGGCCGTATGTTCTTTCCTCCATTTTATTCGTCCTTTTGTATGTTTCTTATTCGTTCAATATGGCCAAATGTGGCAGGTGACACATCAACATCGGAAGTATCTATTAATATCAGCTTCAAAACAAAATTGGCTAATTGATTCGCTATTATTGCAATTCCTAAACCTCCTCCTAGGTACGAGGATAAACTGCCCTCACTCTCCTAGGCACGAGGTTAAACTGCCTTCCTCTTCTCTTCTAAAACTCTGACCCACAAAAATATATTTTTGAGGTTATGTTATATATCTATTAAAATAGTTATTTTCTAATCCTATCTCGATTAACAACAAATAAATGAGGAAATTCACAGTATTTTCTTGATGCGACGCGCTTCTGTCAAAATGTCCATGATAAAATGTACAATTTCTTCAGGTAATCTAATAAAAGATGAACCGTTACCAACCTTATTTATGTTAATTTCTCTAAACTTAAAACTTTTTAACGCCCATCCTGACTCTTTCTCGGAGAACTCGCTAAATCATAAACTTTTTACTAAATTTCTCCAGTTCAGGAATCCCACACCCTCTACCTACATTAAAAATAATACCCTGCACTAAAGGCACTTGGAGAGCAATATATCGTAAGATTTCCCCTCTCTTCAAGTTGCTGTATTCTGAGTTCTTTATCCACAGTAATTCCCTTCAAATAAATTCCTTGCCATATAGAACCAAATTGTTTTATCGAATCGCTATTATTGCAATCATAACCATAATCGTGCTAAACTTCCTCCTAGGTACGAGGATAAACTGCCCTCACTCTCCTAGGCACGGGGTTAAACTGTTTTTCGGTTTCGATTTCGATTTATTTCAAATTCATATTCAGATGAATCGCTGTCCATGATGATAAAATGTAAAATATTGATCATAATCTTTTTTACTAAATTTCTCCAGTTCATAAACCATACATGTGTGGTACATGTGGTGTACATGTGTGTGGTACATGTGTGGTACATGTGTGGTACATGTGTGGTACATGTGTGGTACATGTCTTATATGTGTATGCACTTGGAGAGCAATATATCGTAAGATTTCCCCTTTCTTCAAGTTGCTGTATTCTGAGTTCCTTATCCACAGTAATTCCCTTCAAATAAATTCCTTTCGACTTTTCTTGGTGGTCACCAGCGCTCCTTGTATCCTTATTTGTTTTGAACGTTAAATTTTGTCCGACGTATGGTTCTAACTGTTAGAATATACTCGAAATAGTTGGGAACAGTCTGTCACTTTATCTATTTCTTCTTCGTCCTTTTGTATGTTTCTTATTCGTTCAATATGGCCAAATGTGGCAGGTGACACATCAACATCGGATGTATCTATTAATATCAGCTTCAAAACAAAATTGCCTAATTGAATCGCTATTATTGCAATTCCTAAACTTCCTCCTAGGTACGAGGATAAACTGCTCTCACTCTCCTAGGCACGAGGTTAAACTGCCTTCCTCTTCTCTCTGACCCACAAAAATATATTTTTGAGGTTATGTAATATATCTCTTCTTCTTCTTCAATAAAAACATTCACTTACAATCGGCAGCAGAGGTTCCAATGCCGACCCTTGCGCCGTGTAAACAAAACTAATAGACTAATAGATTAAACAAACATTTTTCTCAACAAATCTTACCAGGTTCTGCTATAGTTTCATGTCCCTTTACATTTTGTTTAATAAAAAACATTAACTTTTACATTAATGCAAATGTGACAATAAGAATGCTCCCAGGTACGAGGATAAACTACCTCCCTCTTCTCTTAATATCCCTTTCGATAACGATGAAAATCTTTTATAATAGCTAAACAACCATATTAAAAATTCTTAAATTCGATCTAATTAATTTAAATTAAATTTACAGGGAGTGCGGTTTACGGTTTTAATTGTTTTTCGGGTAACCTTAAAATAGACGTTCAAGGTGACAATACCACAATTTGGCCTTGAACGGCTTATCAGAGATGAGGCAGCATACCAAAACTTTTCATTGTTTTTCGGAAAATATTTGTTATATTTATTTTCTGACAACACAATGGGTTACCAGAATTTGGCCTTGATTTTTCGGCTTTTAATTTAATTGCAATAAATTTGTTTTAAAAGTTGATAATACCTTTAGCGACGAGTCATCATCTTGTGGCACCGCGTTGTTATTTTTATTATTACGCGCACCGCAAAAGTTTAATAACAATTTTAAACAGTATTTTATGTTAATTATTTTCTTGGTTTTTCTAATATAAGTGTTTTATCTCTTTTTTTTATAAATTTTAAATATATCTAATATCCTCTAATGACGTACTGACCGATCATTTTTATAGCATCTCTAGGCGCCTGTTATCAATTCCGAACGGTAGCTCAGCAGGCAGCGCTTCCGACTCTGGTGCAGAGGGTCTCGGGTTCAATCCCTGAGGGTGGCCGGCTGATAGCAGCCAGCTGACGGTGGCCGAGCGACCTTGGTGGGAAAAGGTGAATTTGACCTTTGCCAATCTTATGGCACCGCGTTGTTATTTTTATTATTACGCGCACCCCCAAAACAGTTGGATAGGCGATAAAATGATGCAATGTTACGCAAGACCAGCTGATAACATTGGAGCTCAGCGGTGTGGCCACTGGGTATCTATTATTCAGACGACCGATATTTTAGATAGACCTGGGGCCCCCATGATTTTCGGCGATGGGTCCGTCCGAAGGGCCCCTAAAGGGGGCCCCCGGGGCACCCTAACATTCGAAGGGGCCCCCTAAAATTCGAAGCGTTTTTGGGGCCTCAAATTTTCCAGGGTCGGACCGATGGGCGGTGGTCTCAACCGGCGGATTACCTACTACTGTCATCGAAGCGGTTAAAAGCCGGATTGGTGCCATTTATTAAGTTTTGGATGGTAATTGGTGCTCTCGAAGAAAATTGGTGGTGAATAAGGCCTGAGAAACCGTAGTTTGGTGATTTTTGTACATGTTGCTGGAAACAACCAGGCGTTCTATTCTTCACCACATGGTTCAAGATTTTGTTTTGGGAAACACTAGCCAACTGGATCACATCGCCTTGTTACGACTTTTAAATAATACACCTTTACAGTAAAGGGTTTTCTGGTAGACATATATTTTTGGGTACATGGACTTTTATTGCACGTTGGATATTTGGGGAGGCCTTCAACTATATAAATAAGGACCTTGAGATTCCCTTCTACTGTAGAAGTTCTACATGTGCACCTCTTGACCGTTTTATTGCATTGCTGTGGACAGAAATTTCCAACCCTGAATACCCTGGTGAGCTTGTAAAATTTATCTTGTTAAAGAGAGTGTAGCTTAAGCAAATTTGGTTAATTTTATTGCACATATTGTAAATATATAAATGTATGGTAGGGCTATTATTAAGTAGAGCTTAGGTTAAATTGTATATTAGGTCACATGGGTCTCAGTAGCTTAAGCTACCAAATTTGGTTAATTTTATTGCACATATTGTAAATAAATAAATGTAAGGTAGGGCTATTATTAAGTAGAGCTTAGGTTAAATTGTTTAATAGGTCACGTGGGTCTCACAGACCTACAGTGGGTCCAAACCAACGACACCTCTTTTTTTTGTATTTTTTTAACGCAATAAAAAATACAATGGCTTCCTATTGAAGTTGATTTAAATTGTTTTTCTTATGCCTTTAAAGTTTAAGTAGGTAAGCAAACCCATTTCCCAGCCTCCGAAAAGGAGCAGTCGGTAAAAAAAAACGTCGCAAATTTTTCAATAAAAAAAATTAATAAAATTAAAGGAACCTTTACATACGAGTATATACCCATCTTGCCATGTTTATTTTGCAATACAAAAATTTAATTAGTTAGGGTGTTAGGGAGGGGGTAGTTAATACATTTTTTTAAATTGTAATTACAAAGACATTTATATACATACCCATAAAACTGTTAATTTTGTAAAGTTTAAGTTAAGGTGGTAAAGGGGGTAGTTGATTTAATTTTCTGTTAAGTACCTTTTAGGTAGGGGAAAGTGGGGAATTGTGAGACACACATCATTTTTGCACGATATCCCCAAAGAAAAAAAAGATTTTTCAAATCTGTAAAGTGTCACGTTAACTATAACTAAATACTAAACTTCTGGCTATACCGATTCAAAAAATAATTTTTTTCTGAAAATTCGCACGACTTTGAAAAAAAGTGTCATTTTCAGGTTTTCGAAAAATGGTGGGGAATTGTGAGACACTGCGTAAATCTAATTAAAAATCAACACTTCAAGCCAAAAACTTTATTGGAGTTAAAGAAATGTTTATAGAAATAATATTGAAAAGAAATGAAAGGAAAAGTCAGTCACTTTCACAATTTTTGCACGTAAAAACATTGCTCGACACAGTGACGCATTTTGCATGAACTTCATGACCGCATTCAATGCATTTCGTCGAATTGTTTTTTCTTAATTTGGCCGGCATATCTTCGTAGCAAATAATACAGAAGTCTATATCTTTCTCTTCGTCTGATGAAAGTTGTACCTTCCGATTTGTGGTTCGTGAAATTTGTCTTTTTTTCGGCGGCGGTCCTTGCTTCTTCGCAGCCTTCTCCTTCAACTTGACTTTCTCCCGCAAATTAGTCAATACTTCGGGTGACGTTAAAATCGCCGTTTTCATTGGTTTCCGACCACGGTTAGACTTTTTTTTTTGCTCCCCCATTTTCAGAGGACCAACTCGTACCAACGCGTCAGCGTGAGAAGCGATACCGGAGGTGCTGGCCACTGCCGAGGATTCACTCGTTTTGACTTCTTCATGCGCAACAGAAATATCAGCAGCTGTTATAATGATGCGGCGTTGGTTGTCTCCTTCCTCATTGTCATCGTCAGTAGATTGATTTTCGCCGCTGAGTTGAGATGCAACGAAGTCTACTTCGGTGAAAGCATTTGCATCAAAGGGAAAAATACCGGAGGCCTTGAAACCCGCCTTAATGTTCTTCGGCGTAACTGCGACATCAAGACATTTTTCGAGGATCAGTGGCACATGATGTAGGTCAAAAATGACATTCATGTTGGCTCTTTTCCAATCATCATGCTGCTTCGCGTACATGGTTTTTAATGGCCCAAAAACAGTAATGTCTAGTGGTTGCATTCTGTGGGTGCAACGAGGTGGAAAAGATAATATTGTAATGTCGTTTGCGATTGCCATGTCAATGGCGTCAATGGACAGATGCGATGCGTGATTGTCCAGAAGTAGAAGCGTTGGTGAGCCGGCACGTGCACCTGAATATTTTATGAAGTGTTCCATATACTTCAAAAAGACTTCTGATGTCATCAACTCGCTGCCATTGGCGACTGCATCCGCACCGTGCGATGCGTGTGTCATGTAAACCGCCTTCATTTTGTTTCTTGGAAAAATAAAAAAAGGAGGAATCGATGCTCCAGTTGCGTTCACAGCTAACGCCATTGACACATTCGTTCCCCTTTCTGCAGAGGTAGAGCTACCGATCCGTTTTCGCCCTTTTCTAGCAATAATTTTTGTTACTTTCGACAGAACAGTTGGCAGGCCCGTTTCGTCCATGTTCCATATTTTATGGGCTTCAAAAGTCGTTGCATCAAGAACGAAACGAAAATTCTCAAAAAACGCATCAACGTTCTCCTTGCAGAAAGCTTTTGCACGATTTTGACTAATTTGCTCCGGTGTTCTCAAAGACAATTGTGGATTCCTACTCATAAACGAATAATACCAGTCTTTGCTTGCTACACGATTTTCATTCCAGGATTCAGGATACCTGCATTGGATGGATTTGGCGAATTGGAATGCCAGTGCTTTCAGTTCCGAAATGCTTAGCCCGTGATAAACATCACTCGCTTTCAAGACGTACTTCATGAGCATCTGCTCTTGTTCAGGACTGAAAATCTGGAAAAGAAATGAAATCGAAAATATGAGATACGAGATCTTTCGTGAGTGAGTGAGTGAGTGAGTAGACAATTTTTCGGCTAGGATCTCTCAACGGGTATTTACTCACTGTTTTTGCACCTGGAACGGTGATTGATTTAATAAATTCGATGATAACTTCGTCGGTAGCGGTTGAAACGTCAATATCAGCTGCTTTGACCTTCGTGACGTATCGTGCTAGACTTGCAGGCGCTAGTTTGCACGATTTAGCGACTGGCGAATGGAATTATTGTGGACTAAAATCTGCCTTATTCCCTCCAAAACAGCAACATAGTCAATTTTCTCTCCTTTTTTTGCGTAGTAACGCGGCATGCTGGTTGCAAAACGGAAAAAAGGATGTAAGGGTACGTGCGGAATTTAATATTACGTCCCTCACGTTTACACGTAATATTACGTCCCTCCCAGCTTCGCTAGTGCATCAAAATATACTGATATCAAGTGTCTCACAATTCCCCACTAAAAGTGTCTCACGATTCCCCACAAGCTATGTTTTGCAATATAGCGGAGTGTAAACGACAGAGACTTTTCATCCAAAATTCATCGTGTGTATCGAAAGGCTAAAGCCCAACGATGAAAAATAGCATATTTACCTGAGTGTACAGGGTCATTTTTTATATTTTCCCACCCCCGTTAACTTTTTTGTGCCACTATGTATAAAAAAATGCAAATAGGAAAGTTGTAGTGTTTTAAAAATAGTTTTCAGAAAACATAATTTTGTTTATACAGGGTGTTTCAGAAAGTTTAAAAAACAAAAAAATATATTTTCTTAAATGGGACACCCTGTATATTTTGATTTACAATAATAGTTTTTTATGCTGATTCCAAATATACATGTATATAAATGTAGACATTTGGTTCAGCCGTTTTCGCGCTATTTAACTTTAAAGCTTCTAAAACATTAATAATTTAAAATAAGTCGCCTTGCGTCACTAAGAAATAAATGCAATGAGGCATGAATGACAGCAAAAAACTATTGTTGCTGTCCAAAATAATTAAGTATTTATCGTTTTGGATTGAATTTATTTACAAAATGCGTTATACAGAGGAGGAGAAATTTGAAATGTTGCGATTGTATTATGAAAATAGAAACAATGCGTGTGAAGCTAGAAGGGAATAAAGACGCATTTTTCCTAACAGAGCAGTTCCAGACCGAAAAACTTTCGGTAACATAGCGCGAGGATTTAGGCAACGAAAGTCGATTCAGAGAAAAAAGCGAGTTGTCGTAACTGATGAAAATGAAGAATTAGATATTTTGTTGTTTTTCCAAGGTAATAGAAATTAACCACTATTAAAACATTACTAAATTAACAACTTTTAGAAAACCCAGATCCATTGAAGATGCCCGCAACTATTTTAATAAGTCAGCAACCAAAATTTGAAACACGCTTAAAAAGTACGGGTATTATCCTTATAAAATTATGCCAGTTCAAAAATTAGAAGAAGCGCATAAAAATGCGCGAATGGAATTTTGTCAAAACATGCTGCTGAGGAAGGAACAAGATATACATTTTTTTAATAAAATATTATGGACGGACGAGTGCACATTTACGACTGCGGGCGTATTCACACATTTTTGGGCCACTCAAAATCCACGAGATATATCGGAAATAAAAATACAAGGAAGAAGGTCCTTGCATGTGTGGTGTGGCATATTACACAATCAAATTATAGGCCCTATTTTTTACGAGGGTTCCCTATCTGGCGTAAGGTATTTGGGATTTTTAAATCAAGAAATAGAATATCTCTTGGATATGCTTCCAGTTCGTCAATATGTCCAAATGATATGGCACCAAGATGGTGCCCCACCTCATAATGTCCTGCCTTGTGACCAATTTTTTAAATAACAGATACGAAACATGGATTGGTCGTCAGGGAACTATCCACTGGCCACCCAATAGCCCAGATCTTACGCCTTTAGATGCGTTTTTGTGGGGATATTTGAAAAACAAAGTATATGCTCAGAGAAGTGCTAATGAAGAGCTCAGGGCACACAGAAGAGCGCGAAAACACTTTGGAGGACGCTATTTATGAGTCACTGTCACCAAGACGCATACACTCGCGTACACTAAACAAATGCTATTGCAAATATGACGTACGATCGAGGAGAAACAATATCAGCTGTTTCCATATGTCTCCGTCGACGCATTCGCAAACCACAGTCTCACGATTCCCCACGTCTCACAATTCCTCACTTTCCCCTACCATTATTAACCTATTGTTTAAAAGTAAAATTTATTCATATTAAACAGTAGGTAAAAAGTAACAACAAAATCGTTTTTATCAAAATTCTCCTGGAGGAGCTATTGCAAACATTTACCAGTGCCTTCTCAGCTGGTGAGACATGACTAACAATAATATCGAAGATAAGCAGTAACTTTAGTAATTCGATTTCGTATCATTAGGTATATCAAAAACTAAATTTTTTCTTACGCCTATTTTAATTGGAGTTATAAAAATAATCTTTGTTTTATAATGTTTCAGGACTGCAACATGTCTTTGGAAGACTTCCTAAAAGCCAGGACTCTGTCTGAAGACACTATGAAACGTTTTATTAAAGAAAAGGTGATTACCTTAATTACTTTAAAAAAGTTCGGTAGATGGACTGAACCAATATATCATTAAGTTTGTCGGTGAAAGTTCGGTAGATGGACTGAACCAATATTCCATTAAGTTTGTCGGTGAAAGTGGATCTATGCCACATTTTGGGCAACACTATTTTTTTATCGATCAATCAATCAAATCAAAGGGGTAGTTTTTTAATGTATCTATTGATAATATTATAAAATAAGTTTCAAATAGACAAACAAGTTTTATTTGAAACTTTTTTTATAATATCAATAGATACATAGCTATTAAAAACTACCCCTTTTATTTAACATGACGGGGCAAGCTCCACTCGGTTTCTTCCGAAAACTCAGATTTAACGGTCTTGGGGACCCTCTTAATTATAAAAAATAGCGTGTTATCCAAAATGTGAGCTAATTTGACGGATTTACTGGACTATAAACAAATAGTATAAACCATTTCTTAATTGGGAAAGCATACTTTTATGTTCTTTAATATTCCCTTTTGGATTAATGATAATATTAATTACTGATTAATTGTGAAGTAGTATGAGCTATGTCAGACGAAGATTCTTGCGAAATCTTATCCCAACTTATGGAGATAGACTGGCGGTAAAAAATTTTGCAAAAAGAAAAGTTACTTGTTCAAAACAGAGCCTTATTGAAAGGTGAAAGGCAAAAATGGAGGAAAAGGGTGAAGGTCCCCCTCGTAAAACAGAAAAAACACCAAAAAGAGCAGTAAGCAGACCCGCATAATAGAAATTGGGTGGCTTTCTATGTGCAAAAAAGAAAATCGTTATAGGTAAGTAAGAACATGAAATGGAGGTGGTACTAGACGTGTAAGCATCGATAAGACTAGTCTGTGTTCGTAAGTTCTGGATGTTGCAAAAACTTTTTTTTACAAACTGAGTTTCTCCTAAAAGTGCAATAACCGATTTTAAAGTGGAACTGATGGATTATAAATGTCATAGTTTTGATCAAACATTAATCATTGAAAAAATGTATGAGTTGTCTGGTTGACAACTTTGCGATTTTATTTAGCCACAAACCGCGAAAATGACTTGAGTGAATTCAGTCATCTTTATGCTGCTACAATTGGCCGTTGATATGTCTACTATCAAGCACGCATCGCACCGCAACTACCCGTGTAAGTCAACCACACAAATACGGCCACTAATTTGCTAACAAAACTTACGTAGCACTACTTTCTTCTTGCACAAATACTTGCGTGTTCGGATCATGTCGGGGTCACCACTTTGGCGACTGGGTGTGCGAGTAGGTAAGGGGAGCATTTCGACCATCTAATTTGATGATTTATTGTACTTAATAAATGAAAACCTTGTACTTAATAATAAAATTTGATTTGAGACTTAATTTTATTTAAACGTTTAATATCTCAGCAACCGTTAAACGGATTTTAAAAATTTAAATAGCATCGAATAGAGAATCAAAATACTTTTCAAATGAGGTATCACAAGCCCCCCTTTCCCTTTGAAATTTTTAAGTTGATACTGCCCTCTTGGCGCTCCTTAAATGGGCACCTATCAATTTGACGTCAAAAAGTAGTATTCCTAATGTCCTTGACAATGGTTTTTGTCCGATTTCGATACCTTTTTTCGTTCAGAATCAGTCCAAGAGCGATTTCTACAACCCCCGCTTCACTGAAGTCTATCTCGCAGACTATTATGGTTCTAGATCCTGCGTGTGCTCAATTTTCCAGAGCAGCATATAATGGGATATTAGCGTACTATGTCTCTAGGTTTTATGGTGAGATTGGACATCATAATATTGAAGTATTTCGACTAGCTTGTAGTGTTGCGGGAATCATAGCCAACAGCTCAGATTGGGGTGCTTTGAGGCCATGGAATCGTGTTATAGAAGCTTTTCGCGTAGCTGGAATAACAATAACAATCGGCATTATAAGACCAGACCAAGTGAAATATCTTCAGGCTGAAGATGAAAGGTTTAAAGAGTTCATGGAAACATGGAAGACGGATTTGGGATATATTCTTTCCAAGACGTATTTATTTACCATCATGGCAGCAGTAATCGTCTTATCTAGGACAAAAAACCTAAATGACAGAAGTAGTGTACTTGGGCTGGTTTATACTCAAAATAATTGAGTTAGAACCCTCACTGTGTAAAAGTATAGGTAATAAAAAATAATTGAGTTTGAAACCGCCACTGTGTAAAAGTATAGGTGTATGTGTTTGAAACCGTCCCTGTGTAAAAGTATAGGCATATCAATTTGTGTGTGTGTGTGTGTGTGTTTGTGTCTATGTGATTTGTAGACTCCCTGTATATGAATTAAGTAAGTGGCTGATGAAATAGTATATGCATTTTAGTGGAATTTGACCTTGCATGTGACAAACGGAAATGTATTAAATTAGTATTCATTTACCAATGACCTAGTTTTTAATACATGCATTGCCGAAATACCTAATTAGCAGACTGATGCCACATTTCTTATATTAATTTTAGCGGAATTCGACGACCTTGTGCTTTATGATCATTGTGAATGGAAATTGATTTAATTAGTTTTCATGCACCAATGACCTATAGTTTTTAATAAATGCATTCAGTAAATAATTAGTATACTGTTCAACAATTTTTTTTATATTTATGTTTAAAAGATCCTTGCTAATGAGAATTTGGAAATTAATTAAATTCCTACCCACAGACTGCCAATTTGTATAAATAAGAGGGCATTTTTTACCTGGTAGTACATTATAATTGTAATTTTGCTTACATTTTAAATTCAACAACAACAATAATTGTCAAGATGAATGCTTTAGACAAATTAAACGACTGCAACAATTCCTTCAAAAAATCGCCGAATTGGAAGGATGTTGGAAATAAATATAGAGTCAGAAAAATGGAAAAAATAACGACAAAGTATGGAGACTCAATTTTAGCATTTTTAGATGATTTTGCAACTCCATTTATTCTGCCAATAAGATTATCCAAATTAATCCCCGAACTTGAAAAATTAAATAAAACTTTTCTTAAAAGCGATATATATTTGCAGAAACAAGAAACTGTTAATAAGTTTACTCCAATTAATTTTGTATCAAAATAAATATTTAAAAAAATAGTTTTTTAATAATAAATAAATAAAAAAAAAAGGTACACCATTTTTTTCAGTTCAAATAATTTTTTGAAACAACAGCAAAATGATCTTCAGCAACAACATCGAAAGCTATCAAAAAAATTAAAAATTATTCAAAAAGAATTACAGTTGGAGTAGAGACACCATGTATGTTCTCGACCGGAAGTGACCCAGACGCTACGTGACGTCAGCAGTAGGCAGTTCTCGATGGTGGCGCCCCCCTGGTGGGGTGGTGGGGGGTGATCATATTAGCTATTGGTGGGCAGCCATTTGGGCAACGCCCTCAACTAAGTGAGCCTATTGGTGGGCTGTTGGCGGATATTGTAAAAGTATTTTTTAGAAGGTAAATTAGCATATTTTAATTTTTCCTCAGAATCAATGAAATCATATGAAAATACTCCTTTGCGTTCTAATAATTTAATTTTTTCAACGCTTAAATTCGCAAATTCCCGATTAAGAATAGGATATTCCGTTAGATATGATGATAACTTATCTAGAGAAGAAGCCATAAACCTAAATGAATCTATAAACCGAAATTGAATTTTTGTTTTATTATCAAACCATGTAAAAGAAATGTATTTTTCCTTATTTATAGGTAATAATGTAATTTTACCATATTTAGCCATATCTTGAATAATAAAATGACTGTCATAGCCTGAAAAATTATGAAAAACTATTGGTAAGCTTTTGTGCATATTTTACCAATTCAGAATCATATAGAGCTCTATTGGGTAGCTTTATTGGTAGTTTTTTTGTTTTAAAAAAAGACCATATCCTCCCCATCAAGGTTTTTGAAAACATATAAATTGCACGCAAAATTATTGAAATATTCATTCGCAAACCAATCATTTTGTGTGTACGTGTCCATATAACTAATAAGGTGAGTTGTAATATTTTTTTATTTTATTTAGTTTAATTTAATTTAGTTTTAGTATGTCTTTTTAAAAAAAAATTAATGCTGTAGCCACAGCTGAAGATAAAGAAATTAAAAAATCTGAAGAGCTCGAAAGGGGGCAACTATACCCAATCAAAGCATTAAAAATTGTTAATGGGAAGTATGGGGAGATTCCTTTAGTGGAGTTCAAGGATTTTGCAGTTTTTCTACCAAAGAGAATGACTAAGGTGGTTGAGGAAAACCTGGAGGAGCTCAATAACGGGAAATTTGGTCTAGTATATCTAGGCCACAAGGAATTTGATGACAGCAAGTTTCAGCCTACACCTACATTTGAAATAAGACAAATTTAAAATGGATGTAGAAATAGCTCATGTGAGTACTCCAGCGGACCTGGAGAAGTATTTCCGTGAAAAGTAAGTTTATTTTACATATTTTTTATATATATATTTTATTTACCTTTATGTTTTAGATTGTCAGAGTTGAATTATATAACTAATCGCTATACACCTCCAGCGGACCTTGAGGGGTATTTCATTGAAAAGTAAGTTTATTTTGCATATTTTTAAATATATTTTATTTACCTTTATGTTTTAGAAATATAACCCCACCGCCTTCCTTCACCCCCTTTAAGGAGTAAGTTATATTTAATGTTTAATACTCATTTTTTTTAATTTTATATTTTTCTAAAGAGCAATTAATTGGGCGTACGGAAGGAAATGTGAGGGCTGTAATAATTTTTTTTGTTATTGTTTTATAGATAGATCAAGAGAAATGAGGTAATTTTATTTATTTTGTTGTGTAAAATTAATTAATAATATTTTTTTTCTTTATAGTGAGAGCATAGGTGAGGAGGCTATGGAGCAATATGTGGTGTATTGCGATGAGGATGAGGTTATTGATTTAACCACACCAACATTACATTGCAATTCACCAATGCCTCCACCCACCCCCCAAACAATGTTGGGTGTAAAGTAAGTATTTCTTATTTTATACAATTTTAATGTTTCTAATATTGTTTATTTTGTTTAGCGATTTCAAATTCGTGTTGGGCCCTACTGAGGGGGTGCGCGATGTTTTTGAGGAGCCGCAGGAGCAGCAGCAGCAGCTGGAGCAGCCCCTACCAGCATGGCTTATAGAAAACTACAAACCGCCTAAGACTACATCATCTGGACGGTTTGTGTATAAAAATCCTCAGGGGGATAATTTATTTATTATAAGAAAATTTTAAATAAAATGTTTACTTAAATCTTTAAATTTTTTATTCCCCCCTCCCACTTTTCAGATATATACTAATTACCAAGTGTAAATATGGTTAGTTGCTTTAGTTACTTTTATTAAATAACATCATGAGTTTTTCAGTTGTTAATTTTTTATTATTATCAACATTTATCAATAATACGCTTTACGTAAATTATCCTAGAAATACAAACCTTTGTTATGTGAGTGTTAATTTTGATGGTAATACAACAATTTCAGAATGGCCTCAGAATTGGCTGCAAATGGATAGAAGCATAGTAAAAAATGTATGCAAAATACAAGTTAATACCTCATCACGCCATGTATTACATTTTAAATTAAAATATCTTTTATCCAAGGATGGTGGGAGGACTAGAGTGTTTCATCATATGGATAGTATAAACAGTGTAATAACTAAATTAAATAAATATGATAAAAATATCTCTTTAAATGATAGTGATATTAATAAAAATACCATTTCAAATACACCATTTTCCACAAAAATATTTATTGAATGTATGTCTCTGTTAATAATTGGAATAATTTTACTAACCATTTATCCTTTTATTATATTTTTAAAATATGCAGTTAGGAAATGTAGTTAATGTATCTTATATAACTTACCTTGAGTTTTATATATGTCGGCGCCTTTATTAATTATTGGTGTACGCTCATGATTCTTTCTCACCCTTTTGTTTATTTTTGTTGATAAGATTTGTGTGACGATGTTTAGGCTAAACAAAAAGTCCCAGGCATGTGGAGTATGTCATTTTTCTCGTATTGGGTGTTTATGATTAAGTCTAACACTAATACGATACGTTTATTTTAGTTAATATAATTTATGTGAATTTGTCTAGACAAAATAGTTGTAGTTTTTAAAAGGTAGAAAATGTGTTAAGGGTACGCCCCCTAGTTTTTTATGGAAACCGCCAAGATAAGCTTGCGAACGAAACGAGCCCGGACAGAGTGTTCTTGATTCTTCTTATGACAAGTTGAATCTCTGAATTTATTTTTGATTGACTATTGTTGATCTAGCGGGTCGCGGATCGTTGGCTTCCTTTTTATAGCTAATAATTAGTTTGGGACGATTATTATTAATTTTGTGTTCTGTGCGGATTTATCTGACTACGCGTTTTATTAAATAACTTTATATTAAAAACCAGTGTCGTGCATTCTTTTAAAATGTCTAGGCAGCCTAACCCTCAGTCGCCCTCGTTAATCTCTGACATCAGAAGTGCGGATCAAGGCTGCCAGTGCAATATTCGGACAGTGAAAGTGACGAAAATAACGCAGTTTGTGAAGTGACGAGTGATGACCCTACCCTCGAAAGGAGTATAAGACTTGAACAGATAATGCTGCCGACCTCAAGTCTGCCAACAGCAGTGGAGTAAATTAAAAGCAGAGTTCCTAGCAGTCTTTGCAAAATTATTCGATTCTTTGGAAGCTTTTTCTGAGGCAATTAATGGAAAGAAAAAAATAATTCACATGACGTGGCATTAATTGACGAAATGCTATTTTTGATGAGAAACATTTTAACATTAAAAAAATAGAGAAAGCGACTAATCGTTTGCTGTAATGGTAACTGATAAACCAGTTGATGCAAAAAGTATGTGCACCATGTTACAAGGGCGTCTAGGCAAACGTTAGGCCCTATTTCCCTCTAGTCATCATACTGGATCGAAGCGCCAACCTTTGTCTCTGCACTTTAAAAAATAAAAGTTTCCATAAACGTCCTGACAATTGTTTTACGTGCGAAAAGGCGGGACACAAGGCTGCTTATTGCAAAAAAACCCAACTGCAAGTGTCTATTTCCAAAGCAACTTGTTAAGTTAGAACATATTTCTCCGGACTGTCCATCTTCAGGCAGAAAATATAGAATTGAAGAGAAAAGGATCAATGTCCTTGCCCGTAGGTCATTTGAAGATTAGATCTGGTGAGACCTTTCCTTTTTTTTTATTTGACACAGGTTCAGACTGTTCTCTTTTGAAAGAACATATTGTATCTAAATTTAATGGTAAACGTTTAAGCAATTTAACTACTTTACAGGGTGTTAGTAATCGTTCTTCACTATGTAGTAATTAAATTTTAATTGTGATTGAGATTGAGAAAATAATAATTGAGAATTTATTTTTCTTGGTACCGGACGATTTTATCTCGCCCAATATTATTATAAAACTAAATGTGTTTATTATTATTATTATTATTGTTATTATTATTATTATTATTATGGGAAATGATTTAATTAAATTAAATATTGCTGTTCGTTTGGACTCTTTTAGTCGTGAATTAAATATTCAAGTTGCGAAACAGAAAACACGAATTTTCATAACATTCATACGGATTTGTACAAAAATCACCCTGTCGCATATTTTAGTAAACGAACATCTGGCTCTGAGTCTAGATACCACTTTTACGAACTCGAAACATTAGCCGTTGTTAATGCTGTCAAGCACTTTCGATACTTATTAAAAAAAATTATTTTAATGTTTTTACGGACTGTATTTCTCTTAAGTCTTTACGTACAAAACATGATCTTACGCCTCGTGCACATCGCTGGCGGGCATTTTTACAATCGTTTGACTTTGATAATGTTTATCGTGAAGGAAAACGAATGAAACATGATAATTTCTTGTCTCGAAAGCATAGTACTCCTAATTTAAATACAAGGTTCAAAATTCGAGCGTACCGAAAGATAAAAATTCTAAACCCCTTAACGTTATTCAAAATATCGAATTACAAAAAGACTGGCTGCTAGTAGCTCAACAACGCGATGACAGCCTTTAAAAACTTATTGCCGATCTGAAGTGCAACGACCTCGACCCTAATATTGCAAAAATAAAAACATATGATATTCTAAACAATATGCTGTTCCGAAAAATAGAGAAAAATAATTGTTCACTTTGTTTACCTGTAGTACCCAAGTCAATGGTTTGGCACGTAATAAATCATGTTCACACTAATTTAAAACATTTGGGGTGGAAGAAAACTTTAGATAAAAATTTATTTATTTTGTATTTAGTAAAATAAAGTAAAGAATGATTTCTAAATTGGATCGTAAATTTCGAGCTCCATTTAAATTTTTTTATTTATTTCGTATTTAGTAAGATAAATGAAAGAATGAATGAAATTAGATCGTAAATTTCGAGGTAAATTTAAAATCACTAGGATTTTAGAAAATGATTGTTATTAAACCTAACGATAAGGATAAAAGTAGTGTTTTTAAATTTGCGCATGATCAGCTTATTAATGTAGGTACCTGAGGGGCAAGGTTAAGTCTTAAGTAAGTCAGAATCTGAAAATGAAATGGCTGTGTCGGCGAGTATTACAATAGAGAAATAGGTAATATCCTGCTAAAGGGAATCCACTCATTCCTGACAAACTGAGTAATAATGCTTTCTTTTAATTTTTTTATTTTTTTATTAATTAATAGCATCTGATTGAACATTGCAGTAGTTGCCTAGTAAAAGAGTTACTAGAAGAGGCATGTGGCCTAGTTTAGATTCCTAGTAAAAGAGTTACTAGAAGAGGCATGTGGCCTAGTTTAGAGTCCTAGTAAAAGAGTTACTAGAAGAGGCATGTGGCCTAGTTTAGAGTCCTAGTAAAAGAGTAACTAGAAGAGGCATGTGGCCTAGTTTAGAGTCCTAGTAAAAGAGTTACTAGAAGAGGCATGTGGCCTAGTTTAGATTCCTAGTAAAAGAGTTACTAGAAGAGGCATGTGGCCTAGTTTAGAGTCCTAGTAAAAGAGTTACTAGAAGAGGCATGTGGCCTAGTTTAGAGTCCTAGTAAAAGAGTAACTAGAAGAGGCATGTGGCCTAGTTTAGAGTCCTAGTAAAAGAGTTACTAGAAGAGGCATGTGGCCTAGTTTAGTTGACTAGTAAAAGAGTTACTAGAGGAGACATGTGGCCTAGTTTAGAGTCCTAGTAAAAGAGTTACTAGAAGAGGCATGTGGCCTAGTTTAGTTGACTAGTAAAAGAGTTACTAGAAGAGGCATATGGCCTAGTTGACTAGTAAGAAGTGTCTTACTGTGTTATTGTGGTTTACATGATGGTAAACAGTGTGGTTTACATAATGGTAAACAGTGTGGTTTACATGATGGTAAACAGTTTCCTACTGAATGGGGTGTGGAAGCACCGGACTGCAATGTTCTTGATGGTTTATGATTTTTTAGCTTGGTTACCAGATGATATTACTATTGCAAAGTATATCGGCTTCGGTTTCCTCCTAAAAAAAATTATTTTTTATTGATTAATCATATTGATAATAACAATATCGCGTTGTATTGCATTATTCTTTGTTAGTCAGGATGGACGAGCGGATGTAACGACAATGTAGGCTTAGGCTTTAGACTTTTGCGTTCCAGATGACCATTGAGTGCCCAAGGACGTGCACTAGTCAGAATGGCTGTGTCGGCGCCTTTATTAATTATTGGTGTACGCTCATGATTCTTTCTCACCCTTTTGTTTATTTTTGTTGATAAGATTTGTGTGACGATGTTTAGGCTAAACAAAAAGTCCCAGGCATGTGGAGTATGTCATTTTTCTCGTATTGGGTGTTTATGATTAAGTCTAACACTAATACGATACGTTTATTTTAGTTAATATAATTTATGTGAATTTGTCTAGACAAAATAGTTGTAGTTTTTAAAAGGTAGAAAATGTGTTAAGGGTACGCCCCCTAGTTTTTTATGGAAACCGCCAAGATAAGCTTGCGAACGAAACGAGCCCGGACAGAGTGTTCTTGATTCTTCTTATGACAAGTTGAATCTCTGAATTGATTTTTGATTGACTATTGTTGATCTAGCGGGTCGCGGATCGTTGGTTTCCTTTTTATAGCTAATAATTAGTTTGGGACGATTATTATTAATTTTGTGTTCTGTGCGGATTTATCTGACTACGCGTTTTATTAAATAACTTTATATTAAAAACCAGTGTCGTGCATTATTTTAAAATGTCTAGGCAGCCTAACCCTCAGTCGCCCTCGTTAATCTCTGACATATATTCTAATGTGCGAGTGAAAGGGAGACAAAAAAATAAAAAAACAATAAATCATTTCTTTTTTATTTTTTACCTTGGCTTACATTATATTTAAGTACAACATTTTTCTTTTTAATTAAAGGTAAGTTGATGAACCTGAGCGGATCCTCGAAAACATTCTTCCATCGATCCTCGGATATGTTCATAGTAGTAAAAGCCTTGATTAGATTATTCTTATCTTCATACAGTTTTATATCACTTGTTAGCGTTTTTAGATCTTCAATAAATTTTGTTTTTCTTTGCGTATACTCCTCCTCTTTACATCTACTCATGATAATGGGGAAGGTGCTTTTGAAGCCAATCATGTATAATGCGTGCGTTTGCTATGCTACATCGACCGCGATGATTGAAATGATTCATGCACATCATAACTGTTTTGCAAAACACTGGATAATCCCATATGTTAAGGATTTCAATGTTAACAATTTTTAAATTTGGTAATAACTGTCCGCAGACTGTTTTTAAATATGTATATCCTTGATTTCCATTCATGTAAACAGCATCGTATTCAGCTAATAATTCTAGAAAAATATTATTAATCTCATTATAGTTCACCTGCCCTCTGGAGTAACGAAGACCATGAATTTTTTCTTCAAAGCAAACTTGTTTTTTATTTTTATTCGACAACTGTCTAAATTCTACCATTGGTTTTAAGAGATAATGATTTGTTTGCACTCCATTCATAACTGCTATTTCTTTTGGGTGAAAAAACCATTTTTCTTCGAAGAATAAATTAAATCCCTAAATATTAACAGACACAACCTTCATTTTACACAGACTAACTTAAACTAAAATATTAGGATAAACTACGAACTATTTCGCTGAGTGGGAGATGCTCCATAATGACGTCATGTATAATAACACAATATGCTTTTGTATTATCGGGGAAGCCTTTTTTCGCCTCAATATCAACTTTTATATCAACTGTACCTGATTTTAAGGATTCATTTCTTTTAGAACAATCAATTACAAAAAGGGTGCGGCTCTTAAATTGTACATAATCAAGTAGAGGGCGTTTTGCTATTGTAAAGTCATTTTTAAAACTTGGATAAAATTGTGTATAATTATAATGGGCCTCAGCAAAATTATTTTTTTCGAAATCCAGGTTCATGCGCTCTAAAGGATAATATTCCCCATTTAAAATGACACGTATATCTGATATATCAATGTTGTCAAAATATGATGGATCTTTTGTTTCAACACCTCTTCTATTTTCATGAAAAGCTAAAATTATATAGCGTTGACTTTCCAATGCAGTACACGTTTTAACCGGCCATATTTCCTTAGTAGCATCTTTAGTTAATTGGGGCAGCTCATGAGATTCCCATTTTCTAAATGGAATTACTATGGGCCTGTCTGATTTTATTGATTCCAACAACTGAAGCTTTAATAAATCATTGGGTGTAATAACTTGTACTTTTAACGAGATATTTTCAACGGTTAATTTTGCCTTTGTGGTACCAACAGCAGTAGTTGCATTTTTTCTTTTATAATTATGCAATCAGAGTCACTTCGAGCTCTTACAAGACGTATAGTCTGTTTACCAAATTGAGCTAGCTGATAATCATTAAATATACCAAATAAATGATGTAATGATAAACGAATATTAAAAGTTGAAGTTTGAGCAGCTGTATTTACTAAGGATGGTGAGGGATAATTCCACCCTGCAATGCCTAAATGGTTTGAATCATCGCTACTGTAATTAAGATAGCCCTTAATTGTGCTCACAATACCAGGATCGCGAATACCATCAACTTCTTTTCCATTTAATTCATAAGAAACTCTATCGAACAGAAAAGTAGAAAAGTTATTTCCGTCCCCTTTAGTTATCTCTAATTTACCCTGTATTAAAAGGGCTGCATCATGCATAAGAAGCCAGGAATCCCTTTGATTTATTGAAATTTCTATAACATCATTGTTATTAAAAGATTTAACATAGGGGTAATAAGATCTGTAGTCAACCTTTTGAATTGTTTCACTAAACTGTGGTTTTCGATAGATGTCGAAGATTTGGTCTGACATGATAGCCTAGTGATTGTAGAAAGAGTCGATTTGAATGACTAAGGTTGTTTGAACTAGGCAAGCGTTTGCTGTCAACTGATTTCAAATTGTTTGTGCTAGGATTTTTATAATAATTATTGAATGTTAACCCCATTATGATAATTTTTTTAATTCCAAACGAATAATTACTTCCTCTCCACGAAAATTAACTGGCTTAAAATCTTGATTTAAAATTACCAAAGTAATATTAAATATTTCCTGTTTATTTATTATTGGTAAATATATAAGGTTTCGGGGAATTTCGTTGATTGTATAGCCCGGATCAACGTCTACCGAAAATTCGTGAATGGTATGCGTTGGTAGGTAATTATAATATGCACCTGTGGATATATTACAATCAATGTGAATGGTTCGAACCTTTATTATACTAACCCTTTCGTACGCTATGTCCACTGGAGTGGACATTTTTTTTAACACCATTTATATTTTTAAATATTAAATATTTTGTCTCAAAAACATGTTGTCCATTATAGTGGACTAGACATAAAACACAGTAGATGACCGTATAATTACTTGACCTCTCTAAAGTAACTTTGTCCATTCCAGTGGACATGTCATATTATGAAAAAAAATAATGAAATTTTTTTTTTTTTCAAAAATACCTCAAAATAATACCAATGAATGCAACTATAACGAAAAAAAAATTTTTTTTCAGTAATTTAAATTTGGCTCCGAAAGGGTTAACAGGTAGATCTGATTCGTGTTTTTTACCAGGTGTTAAAGTACGCTTTGAAAATCCTAATATTTTTCCTATACCATCTGCTTGTGTAAAATCTATTTCCAACGTATTGCTTTGAATTTCACACTTTAAAGTATTATTATTTGGTTTAAGTGAAAAATATTTATCATAATCTTCCTTTTTAACGGTGTCAGGAATAATTTGTTGTCTTAGGTAAGTTTCTATATCTAATATTTCATAAGTACCAGTTGGTATTATTATTTTTTTTAACACACTCGCTTCTTTATAATAAAATGTATTTTCACCTTCTTCAATATTAGGGATGCTGTTATAGGAATAAAACCCTATTAAAGCTATACCGTAGTCAAAATCTGGATTAAGTTGTATTGGATTTGTAAAATCTATACTTAAAACATAATTATTACTTTTTAATGTAAATAGCTGGGACATTATCTTTAAACAACGGTTAATAATAGACTAATCATATTTTCTTATCTCATTTATTTTTATAAAGAAACCACAAACATAAATGACCACAATTAATTTGTTTAAAGTTTTGAAAACAATCATTATTATAATTAATTTTAACATTTTTTCCTAAATAATTTACTAAGTCTTTTGGCGGTTTAAGACCGCCAAAACTATCAAAATAAATAACAGAATTGTTTCTTTTAGTATAAGCTACCCAATGTGTACCCAAATTTTTCGAAATGTCTAAATTTAGGATTGCAGATTCATTTTTATTTTTGGTAAAGCGTCTCGCATAAAAACCCCTCTAAAATAGGGTATTTTAAGCTTTTGTGCATATTTTACCAATTCAGAATCATATAGAGCTCTATTGGTAGTTTTTTTGTTTTAAAAAAAGACCATATCCTCCCTTGACATTCCTTTTTAAATATAATCCTGAGCCTTTTTTCCCAATTTCCTCCATAGTTTGGTTATGTCGACCTAATTCTTCAAGTTTCTTTTTAGCATTTTTTGAGTCTATCACCGTTTTGGCTACAGCGCTTGCGCCTCCAGCCAATGATCCTATGGCCCCTAAGGCTGCGAATAGTGGTAAAAGAGGTAAAAACCCACCTTGTTTGTTCGATTCAAATGGAATTATTCTAGGCACCTTAATATTTTTACGACCTCCAGCTTTCTTTATAATCATACGCGCTGCTTTAATTGCCGTTGCAGTAGATTTTTTAAGCGAATTTTTATTGGACATATCTAAATCTTGAAAGTGTTTTTTAACTTTATCAACCACCCCTCGTTTAAATGAGATTGGTTTTCGAGTTTTTCGAACGCTCATTCCAAGTTTTCTCTTAACCTTCATTCCCGTTGTTACTAACCAAGCAGCTGCTTTCTCACCTAATTTAGAGTTTTTAAATTTCACCCTTTCCCAAGCTTTATTTTCCAAAATCCAATCCGCTTTATGTCTATCCTCCAAATTTTTATTTTTTGAATAAGCAATATCGTGATCTTTACATGCAGCGTCTAAGGGGTTTATACCAGTATCACCCCTTTGAATTCTCTTATCTAATTTAGTACCTGGCCCGCAAAATTGATAAGAAGGCACGTGAAGCTCAAAGGGTAGGTTGTTAATTGCACAATTTAATAAACCGCCACCTTTAAAAGTCAACATTGAAATGATTTTTTTTTAAATAAAGTTAACCTTTTATAATTATTAATAAAAGTATGTTGAAAGGGATGTTAATATATTTTTTAATTGATTTAAAATTGTTTCATTCGGACAATATATTCCAAATAAACTCCAATCAAAAACTCCTGCTCTTATTAATTTACCAGAAAATTCGTTATATTCATAAAATAATTTTTTTTTTTTAAAATTAATGTTACCATTTGTATAGCGAAATGCTGAAGATATATCTGGAGGGATTCCTGGGAAAAACTGGTTTATAGTTCCCCGATTGACTGCATTTAAACTACATTCATCAATTTCAGTAACCCAATAATCATCATGAATAATATAAGTTCTACCTCTGTTTAAGTTAAAAATGGCATTTATCTTGCTACTTCGAGCAATATTAAATTTGTCTATTGTTTAATTAAATGTTTCACATGCAAGACTAGGAAAAGAGAACGTACTAACACGTTTTAAATTATCTATTATTACCACACTACCACTAGGTTTTTGGTATATAAGTAAAAAATCATTATATTTTATATAATCACTAATTTTTTTAGGCTTTTTAAGATTTATGCCGGAGGGCTCTCCTATATTTAAAATCCACGCTAAACCATTGTGAAAAACATATAGATGATTATTATTGGTTACTAACATTTTTTGTGTATGCTCGATTTGACATAAATCAGTTAAATTTGATGTGGGTGTAGGTTTTTGCGTAGAATCTGTTATTTTGGGTCTGCTTATTGTTTTTGTTGTTGGTTTACCTGTGAGTTTCCTTGTTGTTGGAATTGTTTTTGTTGTTGATATTTTTGGAGTAGTTTTTGGGGTTGTTGATGTTACTATTTTTGGAGTAGTTTTTGGGGTTGTTAATGTTACTATTTTTGGAGTAGTTTTTGGGGGTAATCCATATAAATTTTGTATATTTTTTTTATCTTCATCGGATAGGGTTGTTATATTTGTTGAAAAATATGGGTACATTAGTGCATTAATATCTGATGAATGACTCAACCCCAAAGTATGTCCAATTTCATGAAGCAATGCGGTATATAGACTTGTTTTATCATTATCTTCAGGTATATCGAAACCAAAATACCAATTTTCATCTGAAATTAAATGAATTTCCGTACAGGAATTAATATGACTTGGGTGGTATGCGTGACCAACTACAGTACCCTCTCCATCAAATGGTGATATACAATAACCCTTCATGCATCGAACTGAATTACTATGGTTATTTTTCCCAAATGAAATTAGAATGTCAGGATTTCTAAACGAAAAAATAAACTTTAGATTTACAAATTTTTCCCACTCATTGAAAGCTCTAGTAGCAGCTTTTTTATCTCTCTATTATATTCATACCAATATATATTATGTTTATTCCATTTAGGTGGGTTTTGCGTCAATTCATAAATATTTTCATCTGGTATAGAGCAACGACGTGTTTTTATAAATTCTAAAAGGTCTTTCGTTATTTCACCACTTATGTTTAAATTATATCTCTCCTGAAATAATATTAAAGCTTCTTCATAATTAGTCAACGAAAACTCTGAACTATTAAGGTAGCCAAATGTTTCGAGATGTTTTATTACAACATCTTTATCAGTTAAATTATTTGATTTTACCAAAATTATACTTAGCAGAAATATTAATAACGATTTAAACCCCATTATCAATACTGCAAACAATATTAAGACTGATCACCGAAAAAGATCTCTGGACAATAAATAGACTTGTCGGGACAAGTTGGGGTGTCGTCAGCCAAAATGGTACTAAAAATAAAATTTACAACAAAATAATAAATCCTTATCTCCAAATAACTGATACCACACCGCATTAAAACCCCCGAAACTTGCCGAACAACAAGTCGGGACAAGTCGGGATCCAGCAATTCAAAATGGCGTCAAAAATAAAATTTACAACAAAATAATAATAAATCCTTATCTCCCCGGATATCAAACCACTGTTAAGTCACGCCCATCGTCAGCAAATGCATATCGCTTATCTTTTGCATCTCCAGTAATACCAAACTAATACGCTAACCACAAACAACCAATATGCATATCGCTTATCTTTTGCATCTCCAGTAATGCCAACTAAACACACATCCCCGCCCACAACCAACCACAACACTAAAGGGAACGCCCATCCACCAATAGCTAATATCTATCAAACATGGCCGCCATCCGCCAACAGCCCACCAATAGGCTCACTTCCGCTTATCAGTTGAGGGCGTTGCCCAAATGGCTGCCCACCAATAGCTAATATGATCACCCCCCCCACCCCACCAGGGGGGCGCCACCATCGAGAACTGCCTACTGCTGACGTCACGTAGCGTCTGGGTCACTTCCGGTCGAGAACATACATAGTGTCTCTACTAGTTGGAAATAGACATATGTGAAATTATAATAATGTTTAAAAATTTAAAAATTGAATAAAAGTATTATTTATTTTAGTGTTTGTGTGTGTGTAAGGGAAGGGGGGATTAATTAATTATTATATATAAATATATCTTTAAAATATTAGTTACATTATTATTTAAACTATAACTATGTAGTTCAGCTTTGTGAAACAATGTTAATGATATGTAATTATAAAACTGTATCTATTAAATAAAAAAATATAATCGAAAAAAAGTATGTTTTATTTTGTGTGTATGATTGTGTGTGTGTTTAAAACTTAAAAATAAAAAAACACTTAAAAAATAAATCTTTATTTATATATTTTTTTTTAAATTGTAAAACAAAAATATTTTATGTTAACAAGAAACAAATATTTTAACTGTTGTATTCTCCAATGAAAGCCTTGCAATTTGGACAGAAATGCTGTTTGCTTTGACAGCCATTTATGCAGTAAGGGATGCAACAGCATAGCCAACATCCAAACACAAAAAATAAGGAGCTGAACAGGTGTGTTTTGGTGTTTGGAGTTACGTCGACTATGCTTCTAATTTGCTCTTTACAATTTGGACATGTTATAAATGCTGGAGACGGCCCCAAACTTACAAATCCATACTGTTTTTTGTTTGGGTAGATTGTTGTTGGGTGGTTTTCCATTTGTAACTAAACGTTCTTTTCTTTTCACCTCAAACTACTCAACTGAGCCTCACTTTCTGATGTTTGGCTTTTTAAATTTGTTAGTTTTTATGTTTTTGGTTTAAACTATGTTTTTATAATAAAAATTATTAATTAGTTTAAACAAAAAAATAGAATTTTTATTGCTTAAATAATATTATAATTTTGTGTAAGATAACTGCATAGCATATGTATTTATGATTGCATTATCTCATTGTTGGGATAGGTAAGTTTTTGACTTTTAAAATTTCTGTTCCTGTTCCTGTTGTTCTTGTTGTTGTTGATGATTTTGTTCTAAATGATTTTCTAAAAAAATAATAATAATTTGAAACATCAAAGCTACACTACTATTCTATTCATACAAATCACTTGCAACTTAACTTACTCAACTGAGTTTCGTTCCCTATAGCTAGTTGTATTTCTTCTTTTTCTTGAATTTTTGCACCTTCTACCTAAATCTCTTCTACATATTTTAAAATTTTTTCG
Organism: Brassicogethes aeneus; assembly: GCA_921294245.1. Classification (NCBI taxonomy): domain Eukaryota; kingdom Metazoa; phylum Arthropoda; class Insecta; order Coleoptera; family Nitidulidae; genus Brassicogethes; species Brassicogethes aeneus. The sequence continues at coordinate 15,351,513 of OV121142.1, read as the reverse complement.
CGTAAAACTAATATTCCTTCGTTTAAATTCATGTTGGGGTTTTTTTTTTGAATGAATACAATTAAAAAATTAATGTATTTTTATAAATACTTTTTCATATAAAAAGGGGAGAAAAAAACCTGACTTATATTCGTTAATTATTAAAAGTTTGTACATTTCAATAATTATTAAGTAATATTATATAAATTTTTTAAAAGGTTAACAAGCTTGTGTACATTGCATATTACATTTTTTTCATATCCTTTTCAATTTCTCGAGAATTTTATAAAACACCATCACTTTATTTTTTAAAATTTAAAATGCATAATTGTGTTTCAAAATGTGCTGATTTTACTTTTGCATAATGTAACTTTTCTTGTTAACATATGTTTAATGATAAAATTAAATGCTGATATGACAATTATTTTCATATAAAACCTTTTAAAATTATAATTTGATTTTATTTCATAAGAAACGTTTGTTCTTTCTTGTTTACCTTAAAAGTTTTATCAAAAATGTTTTGTTCCGTATTAGTTATGTTGTGCTGCATTTTAACAATGTGTTGTTTAGAGTCAATAAATCAATTGGCTAAAACAAGTTCTAACAGAAGATGTGGAGCTGTTAAAAATATTGAAGTAAATTGCGATGAAAAAATATTTCATTGCAATAAAGAAAACCATAGGCTAAGCAGCGAGAACCAGCAAATGAGGGGTGAAATAGATGAGTTGGAAAATAGATTAAGTCGAGAAAGCGAAAAGTGTGAGTTGAGTTTAAGCATTGTAGAGGAACAGATTAAAGAAGAATGTGAAGGCGAGAAGTTGAGTGTAAAAGATTTGGTTAAAGAGTGCAATTTAAAGGTTAGAAAATTTGAGGAGGACAATGTTAATATAGGTTTATTAAAATTAGATTTAGAAAGTAAGTTAGATTTAATTAAAAATTTAAATAGAACGATAGAGGATTTACAATGGGAAAATGTAAAATTAAATGAATCATATGATAAACAAAAAAAAATGAGATTAAAATGGTTAAAAAAATTTAGAAAATGTAATAATAAGGAAAAAAAAATTAAAATTGTAACTTTTTTGTTCATTATGTAAAATATTTAATTTTATATTTTCCCATTGCAAATCTATTATTGTTTGTTAATTGTAATATTTTTTTAGATAGATTTGTAAGATAGTTTAAGATATTTTAAGTTGTTTTTTTAATTTTTGTAGTTTTTAAGTTTGTGGTTTAAATTATTTGTAATATTTTTTAGATGGATGTGTAAGATAGTTTAAGATATTTTAAGTTGTTTTTTTTTAAATTTTTTATAGTTTTTAAGTTTTGGTTTAAGTTAAGTTTTGCTTTAAGTTATTTTTTTAAGAGTTAATTTAATGTTTTTTTTTTAAATGAAAATTATTTATACCAAACAATTTTTGTTTTATTATAACTTTAATGGATGGATATCCAGAAGAATACTAACATTCGCAGGCACAACAGAAGATACTTTCACTTCAGACAATATTGGGGAATCTCAATATCCTAAGATGGCTTTGATTCAAGCATTATCTGCATTCGTATCTGCAAATACAGTGTTAAGAACTCAACTGTATAAAGAAATATTAGGATTGGGTTTGGATGGAAGATCCACTATCTCTCAGATCTTTTTAGAAATAGATCATATGATGAGAGGCCACGAGATGAATCACCTGATCTTAATAGATAAGCACATCATGCATGAGCACCGGGAATTGTTACATGCTATCGCTTGTAGAGGGTTGCAGTCCAAGTTTAGTGAGGCTATAAAATTCTTTCGTACATTACCGCCATAGGAAAGGCTATATGCAAAATTGTTAAAAACAAAAGATGAATTTGCATTGATAAATCGCAGAATTTTTGAAGAGCCTGCTGTTATAGCAACAGCAATAGCGCAATTTAAAAACTCAACCTTTAATTATTATTATACCAGTGACAAAAAATCTCATATTATCTTAAGAGATACCGTATTCAATTACTTACAAAAGAGATACACTCTCCTGCCTTTAGCACTAGGAGGCTTTGATCAAAAGAGAATGACAGCAGAAGAGTATAATAGATATATGAAAGAAATACAAGAAGATCTTGATCAAAAAGTCACTATCAAAGAGGTAGGTGATGAAGAACTATTAAGGATTCCGATCCCGGAGAATAGCTTATACGACAATTAAGATCAATCTTCTATTTTGTTTTATGTTACATGTAAACGTTAGATATGCTATTATATTATTTAAATTGTGTGTATATTTTCCTAACCAACTATACCCCAGGCTAGGCTAGGCTGAGGTTTTTCAGCAAATTCCTCCATTTTATTTAAAATTTTATTAATTACATTATCATTAAACCAATTTTAAAAATTTGTACCCATATCTACATATCTATAGTTACATTTTTTGTATTAAAATACTTTACATCAACAACTTCCTCATTATTTATATTTAGTTTTATAAATTCCCCTTCTTTAATTAAAGGAAGTTTTTTAAAATATTTTTTACCCTAGATTTAAATGAAAAAATGCATTATTTAAAAATGTAAGGGGGTCTAAATGTTTAATATTTATTATGATTCCAGTGCAAACCTGAGACTGAAAGGCTGTTGTTAAATCCGCCCATTTAATTCTATCACTACGTTTATTTTTTAACCCTCCTGGTTTAAATTATTTATAAGTACATTATAACGTTTTAAGTGTCCAATTGCTGTAATTAATTTTCATTTTGCACCTATTGATTCTGATTTTTTCATAAAATTTAAGCATATTCTAATATTTTTTTCAAATTTAACCAAATATTAGCTGTATTTTGAGAACAATTTTCAGTTAATAAATTAAAGGCATTTTTTATCAAATTCAATGAGTCGGTTCTCACCTTAGACACTTCAGATTCTGAAATTTTTAAATTTCTCGGATCTCGATTTGGAGTGTTGCCTTGTAGTTAGAGTTGTTTGCAAACTGCTTTTGACCCAGGTAGACCAAACCAAATTTTCCACCATTAAGGTTTTATAAATTCTTTTTCACAGCTTCAGTTAACCGTTTGGGTACGAACACCTTATACTCCTCAAATTCAACCAAAGGTATTTCACCAAATTTGCTTACGATCTTAATCGATTTTATGGGGTATTGCTCTCCCTGAACCAATTCTTGCATCCTACGGACTTCTTTTTCAGCCACGACTGCTACAGCATTAACTTCAGTTAAAAATGACATACTAAAAATAAAAAAATAAATAAAAAAATATTAACTATTAAATAGGGTGGGGTGGTCAACAGTGGATCAGTGGTACACAGTGAATCAGTCCTTTATTGGTTAAACCATTGTACGTATGCGCTTGCGCGAGATGCACGTGGTAGCCAATGTGATCCCTGTTTGACTTACCTCACAGCCGAGCGGTTCCGTTGATGTTTAACAGTTGTATTTGTGCTTTACAGCCTTTATTTCTTAATATCAGGTAAGTCGAACTTTTTGTATAATTTTATAAGATCTTCTTTGATAGAGTTCTGGTTGTTTTCATTGTTTTAAAAAATAATTAACAAACGTGAGGGCACGTGAATAACAGGTCTTATTCAATTTATTCTGTCAAAACAACAATTTGAAAATTAAATGGCGGGTTGGTCTACAGTGAATCATGATCCACTGTGTACCTAACATTTTACATTTAAATATTTTAATGCAAAATTTTGTTAATATTTTTATTATTTATTATAATTTATTATAATTTTATGTATTACAATATTTTGTTAATATTTTATTGCAGAAAATGCCTCGAAAAAGTTTGGAGAGAAAGGTTGGAAAGCATACACAGGCCCAGATAGAAACCGCCTTTCAATTAATTCGAGATGGTTCGAGTATCCGCCAAGCTGCGAAGGAAGTTGGTGTTTCTTTTACGACATTACAACGTTATAATAAGAGACAAAGGGCTGCTGAACCTAATGTGCAGCTGCGGTTTACTCCCAATTATGCTGTAAATAAGGTGTTTTCGGACCAGCAAGAAGAAGTATTGAAGGCCTATTACAAAAAATGTGCTTTATTATTTTACGGTCTTTCATCAAAAGATTGTCGTCAAGTAGCGTATCAAATGGCAACGATTAATAATCTTAAAATACCACCCAATTGGGAAAAGGAGAAGTTGGCGGGGGTTGACTGGTTTTTTATCAAATTCAATGAGTCGGTTCTCACCTTAGACACTTCAGATTCTGAAATTTTTAAATTTCTCGGATCTCGATTTGGAGTGTTGCCTTGTAGTTAGAGTTGTTTGCAAACTGCTTTTGACCCAGGTAGACCAAACCAAATTTTCCACCATTAAGGTTTTATAAATTCTTTTTCACAGCTTCAGTTAACCGTTTGGGTACGAACACCTTATACTCCTCAAATTCAACCAAAGGTATTTCACCAAATTTGCTTACGATCTTAATCGATTTTATGGGGTATTGCTCTCCCTGAACCAATTCTTGCATCCTACGGACTTCTTTTTCAGCCACGACTGCTACAGCATTAACTTCAGTTAAAAATGACATACTAAAAATAAAAAAATAAATAAAAAAATATTAACTATTAAATAGGGTGGGGTGGTCAACAGTGGATCAGTGGTACACAGTGAATCAGTCCTTTATTGGTTAAACCATTGTACGTATGCGCTTGCGCGAGATGCACGTGGTAGCCAATGTGATCCCTGTTTGACTCACCTCACAGCCGAGCGGTTCCGTTGATGTTTAACAGTTGTATTTGTGCTTTACAGCCTTTATTTCTTAATATCAGGTAAGTCGAACTTTTTGTATAATTTTATAAGATCTTCTTTGATAGAGTTCTGGTTGTTTTCATTGTTTTAAAAAATAATTAACAAACGTGAGGGCACGTGAATAACAGGTCTTATTCAATTTATTCTGTCAAAACAACAATTTGAAAATTAAATGGCGGGTTGGTCTACAGTGAATCATGATCCACTGTGTACCTAACATTTTACATTTAAATATTTTAATGCAAAATTTTGTTAATATTTTTATTATTTATTATAATTTATTATAATTTTATGTATTACAATATTTTGTTAATATTTTATTGCAGAAAATGCCTCGAAAAAGTTTGGAGAGAAAGGTTGGAAAGCATACACAGGCCCAGATAGAAACCGCCTTTCAATTAATTCGAGATGGTTCGAGTATCCGCCAAGCTGCGAAGGAAGTTGGTGTTTCTTTTACGACATTACAACGTTATAATAAGAGACAAAGGGCTGCTGAACCTAATGTGCAGCTGCGGTTTACTCCCAATTATGCTGTAAATAAGGTGTTTTCGGACCAGCAAGAAGAAGTATTGAAGGCCTATTACAAAAAATGTGCTTTATTATTTTACGGTCTTTCATCAAAAGATTGTCGTCAAGTAGCGTATCAAATGGCAACGATTAATAATCTTAAAATACCACCCAATTGGGAAAAGGAGAAGTTGGCGGGGGTTGACTGGTTTTTTATCAAATTCAATGAGTCGGTTCTCACCTTAGACACTTCAGATTCTGAAATTTTTAAATTTCTCGGATCTCGATTTGGAGTGTTGCCTTGTAGTTAGAGTTGTTTGCAAACTGCTTTTGACCCAGGTAGACCAAACCAAATTTTCCACCATTAAGGTTTTATAAATTCTTTTTCACAGCTTCAGTTAACCGTTTGGGTACGAACACCTTATACTCCTCAAATTCAACCAAAGGTATTTCACCAAATTTGCTTACGATCTTAATCGATTTTATGGGGTATTGCTCTCCCTGAACCAATTCTTGCATCCTACGGACTTCTTTTTCAGCCACGACTGCTACAGCATTAACTTCAGTTAAAAATGACATACTAAAAATAAAAAAATAAATAAAAAAATATTAACTATTAAATAGGGTGGGGTGGTCAACAGTGGATCAGTGGTACACAGTGAATCAGTCCTTTATTGGTTAAACCATTGTACGTATGCGCTTGCGCGAGATGCACGTGGTAGCCAATGTGATCCCTGTTTGACTCACCTCACAGCCGAGCGGTTCCGTTGATGTTTAACAGTTGTATTTGTGCTTTACAGCCTTTATTTCTTAATATCAGGTAAGTCGAACTTTTTGTATAATTTTATAAGATCTTCTTTGATAGAGTTCTGGTTGTTTTCATTGTTTTAAAAAATAATTAACAAACGTGAGGGCACGTGAATAACAGGTCTTATTCAATTTATTCTGTCAAAACAACAATTTGAAAATTAAATGGCGGGTTGGTCTACAGTGAATCATGATCCACTGTGTACCTAACATTTTACATTTAAATATTTTAATGCAAAATTTTGTTAATATTTTTATTATTTATTATAATTTATTATAATTTTATGTATTACAATATTTTGTTAATATTTTATTGCAGAAAATGCCTCGAAAAAGTTTGGAGAGAAAGGTTGGAAAGCATACACAGGCCCAGATAGAAACCGCCTTTCAATTAATTCGAGATGGTTCGAGTATCCGCCAAGCTGCGAAGGAAGTTGGTGTTTCTTTTACGACATTACAACGTTATAATAAGAGACAAAGGGCTGCTGAACCTAATGTGCAGCTGCGGTTTACTCCCAATTATGCTGTAAATAAGGTGTTTTCGGACCAGCAAGAAGAAGTATTGAAGGCCTATTACAAAAAATGTGCTTTATTATTTTACGGTCTTTCATCAAAAGATTGTCGTCAAGTAGCGTATCAAATGGCAACGATTAATAATCTTAAAATACCACCCAATTGGGAAAAGGAGAAGTTGGCGGGGGTTGACTGGTTCCGATGTTATCGTCAACGGCATGCCGATCTAAGCCTTAGAAAACCGGAGCAACAGCTTTTAATGAAAACATTTTTTGACAATTTAGAAAAAGTAATTCAGCGTAGTCCAGCTTTTGCCGATGAAACTCGGATATACACAATACCTACCACAGTGCAGAAACCCCAGAGAGTCATTGGACCGAAAGGGCACAAGAACTTGTGCAAAGTCACCAGCGGTGAAAAGGGAACATTATGCACAACTTGCTGCATCATTAGTGCTGGTGGTCAAACATTGCCACCTGTCATTATTTTTCTCCGAAAAAAAGTGAATAACAGAATTACTTTTGGGACACCACCTGGAACGCTGATCCTGGCAACATCATCGGGTTGGATAACCAGTGAGCTGTGGAAGTAATGAAGCACAGCCACAGTACGCCGGACAATCCCAGTATATTAATAATGGACAAGCACGAATCCCACTTAAGTATTGAGGCGCTTGACTTGGCAAAAAAATCCGGGGTTACTGTCCTTACACTTCATCCTCATACATCAGCAAGAATGCAACCCTTGGATGTGGGTGTTTTTGGGCCGTTTAAGAGTTATTACCACAATGCTATGGATTCTTGGTTGATGCGTCATCCAGGTTGCCCAGTTACTATATACGTGTTGGAGAATTGAAATAGCTTTTACAAAATCAATGACCATAACCAACATAACTAAAGCCTTCAGGAAAACTGGAATATGCCCTTTTGACCGGGATATATTTTCCAGTGACGATTTCTTACCCAGCACTGTAACAGATCGGCCGATTCCAGCCAGCCTGGTTCCAGTCCAGCCTGCAATGCAGTCTGAAAATGTTGACCAAACGTCAGTTCCTCCAGTTGACGTGCCAACAGCTACTGTAACTGTTGACGATATTGAATTGACGTTGCGAATACCTGAATTGACTGAAAATTTAACCACTATTCGTACAAAAGGAGTTCATAATATTGGCGCAGGTAATATGGTATCACACGATGATGCTGTTGCCGGACCATCCAATTGCAACAGTAATTTTGTATCACCGGAACAATTCAGGGCGCCACTAAAAGCCAAACCTAGAGCCAACAAAAGAAAACCAAGAAAGCTAGGAAAAAGCATCATAGCCACAGACACTCCAGAAAAAAATGAAATAGCAACGGCCAGAGAAGCAACTAAAAAAAGAAAAGAAGTCAAAGAAAAAAGGTGAAGCGCTAAGTTTTGCAAAGTGATTCTGAAGAAGACTATGACGTTATAAAAAGGCATAGATACCTGAGTCAGGATGTCCGCCGCCAGGAGTTTTGTTAGCTCATACTTGCTCAAATGTGGGGATCGTAGTGTGGGATTTACTACTCGCAGTTCAAGTGTTAATAATGTGAGGACCGGATTCCTCGTTGGTTTAGACGTCAACCCGGATTTCTCAAAGTACTTTAACTTTATAATTCTTACTGGAAATGAAGTATTGGATGGAGTTATTCTGCCTGATTGCAATTTATTGGTTAGGATAGATGATATTATGAAGGGGAGGTTCGTTGGAATCCCTTTAAAACGAGAGACTAGGTTAAGAATGCACTCCAAGTCGTCTAAAGATGGGAAAGATCTAACCATATTTACTATGGAAAGAGTTCCTTTTGATTCGAGCTCCAGCGTTGATGATAGTGTTCTCACTACACTACGAGGACAGATTGGTGCTGTGGATGACTGGAAGATCCCAGAACGCAAAGATAAAACCGCCAGTGCCAAGCAACAAATGAAGAAACCCACGGTTACGTCAGTATTAGATGAACAAGCAAAAGAAAAGAATCGAAATCAAAAGAAGAAAAAACAAGCCAGAAAAGATCTTACAAATGCTATGGAGGAAGGAAAGTTAGTTAAAAACGTCACATCAAGTGGTGTCCAGCCATCTACTTCCAAGCCCAGGATATTGCAGGAAATTAATGAAGACTTATTCTCGAACAGCGATGCGCAAATAATCGCGAACTGTATTAGCGCTGACGCTCATATGGGTAAAGGGATTGCTAAATCATTTGCACTAACTTACCCAGACGATGCTTTACGTGGAAAAACGCTTAAGGTCGGGTCTTGCGAGATTTGCCCCAGTGTAACGAAGTTACTTTAATTTTTCCATATTTACCGCCGTCTGTACACCCTGTATGTAGATTTTCGTACAAGTGGATCTGCGAAGTCATGGTTCCACTTCCATTCTATTCAAACAAGTGGGGAGCTGCGCCGTTTGGTTCCCTGATGTCGCCATAGCGCACCCGAGATGATATAAAAGGCCGAGCAGAGCAGGGAGATCGGGTAGATAAACCATGTTTGGTTTTGGGCTGGCAGCAATAAAATGATATGCCGTTTACATAGTGCGGCCACAGGAAAACGTATCCGTGACCGGATAGTTAGCCACTGTCATTTTATCTAAGCACTCCCCCGCCAGGCGAAAGCCAGGACTGGGACATGGAGGCATTGCCCCTGACCCCCGAGCGTCCTGTTACTCCGAGGGTATCCAGGAGTACCTCGGCTGTACGAGGTCGACGGTCTTCTGCGGGTTCCCAGGGCTCCGAAAGCTCCCGCCGGCCCGACATGGAGAATACCTCCCAGGACGCCCGCCCCGTAGCTCCGGTTCCTTCAGTCGGCCCAGCAGCCGCTCCGGGATCCCGACCCCGGCCCGTCACCCGAGTCACCTCCCCATATCAGGAGGAAACCACGGTGGGGCGACATAATCTCCCGGTGTCCCTATTTGTAGCATTCGAGGAGTATGCCGCGGGGATTAGGACGGAGGGTGCAAACACCTACCTGCCCATCAACCTCGCCTCCAAGTTGTGTTGGAGGTGCGGGCATCCCGGACACTCCCGGACTGCGTGTCCGGTGGGGAACTACCCCATCCGCTTTTGCAGCGGTTGTGGACTGGTGGGAGTCCGCTCGACCGCCTGCTACGCTCAAAAGCGGCCGCCTCCCGCCGGCTCGGCTAGGAACCGTGCCAGGAGCACCGCCGCCCCCACCAACACCGCCGCCGCCATCGGAGCCGTTCCCGCCGTCACTACCGCCATCACCGTCGTTCCCGCCGTCACCGCCGCCAGCGAAGCCGTCCCCGCCGCCGCCGCCGCGGTGTCCACTCCCGCCTCCGGTGCCACAGCCACCCGTCCACCCAGAAGTGAGTATACCTTCTGCTGGAACTGTGGCATCCGGCTGGACTCCAGAATGGAGTAACCTGGGGTTTCCATGTAGGAGAAGAATTTTGTTATTTTGTTATTTTTTGGGTTGAGTTTTGGTTAGCAATAAAGTTTTATTTTCATTAAACATGGTGTTATTTAGAATTGGGTCATGAGAACGAAAAAAAATAAATAGAATTTCTTTTTTATCGAAGTAAGGGGGGAATGTAACGAAGTTACTTTAATTTTCCCATATTTACCGCCGTCTGTACACCCTGTATGTAGATTTTCGTACAAGTGGATCTGCGACGTCATGGTTCCGCTTCCATTCTATTCAAACAAGTGGGGAGCTGCGCCGTTTGGTTCCCTGATGTCGCCATAGCGCACCCGAGATGATATAAAAGGCCGAGCAGAGCAATTAAAACTCTCTCTCTTGTCTCCCGTGTTCCGGCTCTTTTGTTCCCGTCAGCCCGACCCCGTGAACCCGAATTATAGTAAGTAATGACGTCCCGCCAACAGTTATAAAGTATTTGCCCGTGCCCGAGCCAACGTTCGCCCCGTACCGCTCGGTATCTGTCTGCTCTGCCGTAGACAGTACCCAGCAGGCGAAACGGCAGGTCCCCGCGAGCCCGTCCCGTCACGGGACTCCCGTGAGCCACGATATGCTAAAATCCCGTCGAAGGCCCGTAGTATTTTCTTCCCGTAATAATTAATTTCATTTACAGCATTGGTTTATTTAATTGCATTTCCGTATCAATATTTGCTAGAAGTGTGACCTTCAGTTTTTATATTCATTGTTCCCGTTTTTTATTAATTTACTTTTGGTGTCAATATTATTTTATTTAGTTAATGTAATTTTAATATTATATCATGTTCCTATTACTTTAGTTTGTTAATTTAGATTCTTTTCATATACCGAGTGTTTCCTTATTGTTTAAATTATTATTTGCTTTGTATTGTTTGGATTTTTATTATTATTTCAATATATGTATTAAATTAAACCATTGCATTTTAATCGTAATATAAGCTAACTGACCCCTGGAATATCCTTTCTCCACTGTCTAAAAGCAGACCCAGGTACGTGGTGCTTCTCCACTTTAAATAACGAAGCTGGCGCCCGAGATTTTATAAGAAAATCCTTAAGGTAAGCTCGCGCCATTTTTAAATAACGTTACAAAATCCCGAAACAACGTTACACCAGTATTGATACTAATGTACCATCCAGGGCTTATCTCGTGACTAAAGAAAGATTCTGTGATAAGCCAACAGAGCTGAGCGTCAAGCGCAGTTTGTTTAAACTCCGTAATGCATGTTTAGCCCGCGGATTAAATAGAGTACGCATTCCAAAAATAGCTTGTGGTTTAGATAAGCTTACTTGGAAAAATGTTAGCCTTTTAGTAATATCCGAACTGATAGAGCATGGAATTAACGTAGTAGTGTGTTCTTTCCATCCGGTTCCTGAAACAATTCAGGTGCCTCAAGGGAGTGTGTCAGATGCGTCGTTGAATACGATAATCGAAAGAGCATTGTGTCAAGATTCTGACAATGACAATGATTGGTTTGAAGAAGACGAAATGGAAGTCGATGAAAACGTGTTGACTGAAGAGCGTTTAGAACAACCCTTAGCTCGTCAAGTAGAACAAGAAGAATTTGTGCTCGTACTATTTTGTACAAAAAAGCAAAGGGTTTTCTACACTGCGAAGGTTTTGGACATCTTGAACGATGATATGGAATATTATGTCAGCTTTCTTAGATTACAATTTAAATCGCAGCAACAATTTTGTATGCCGAATGTGCCTGACCTGGCGTTTGTCAAAGAACATGATGTAAGATTCATCCTTCCAAATCCAACAGATAGCGGTACCGCTAGGCGACAGTCTTATTATAAGTTCTCAGTTGATCTTTCTCTATTAAAAATGTGTTAATTATTTTTATTTTCCTATATTTTTATTTTGAAAATGTATTTACTTTTCTGTTCCTCAATATATTCTCATTAAAAATATATTGTGTTTCTATATTTTTAGTTTGAAAATAAGTTAACTTAACTAATTAGTTTTGCCTGCAATGCAGTCTGAAAATGTTGACCAAACGTCAGTTCCTCCAGTTGACGTGCCAACAGCTACTGTAACTGTTGACGATATTGAATTGACGTTGCGAATACCTGAATTGACTGAAAATTTAACCACTATTCGTACAAAAGGAGTTCATAATATTGGCGCAGGTAATATGGTATCACACGATGATGCTGTTGCCGGACCATCCAATTGCAACAGTAATTTTGTATCACCGGAACAATTCAGGGCGCCACTAAAAGCCAAACCTAGAGCCAACAAAAGAAAACCAAGAAAGCTAGGAAAAAGCATCATAGCCACAGACACTCCAGAAAAAAATGAAATAGACACGGCCAGAGAAGCAACTAAAAAAAGAAAAGAAGTCAAAGAAAAAAAGGTGAAGCGCCAAGTTTTGCAAAGTGATTCTAAAGAAGACTATGACGTTATAAAAACGCATAGATACCTGAGTCAGGATGTCCGCCGCCAGGAGTTTTGTTAGCTCATACTTGCTCAAATGTGGGGATCGTAGTGTGGGATTTACTACTCGCAGTTCAAGTGTTAATAATGTGAGGACCGGATTCCTCGTTGGTTTCGACGTCAACCCGGATTTCTCAAAGTACTTTAAGTTTATAATTCTTACTGGAAATGAAGTATTGGATGGAGTTATTCTGCCTGATTGCAATTTATTGGTTAGGATAGATGATATTATGAAGGGGAGGTTCGTTGGAATCCCTTTAAAACGAGAGACTAGGTTAAGAATGCACTCTAAGTCGTCTAAAGATGGGAAAGATCTAACCATATTTACTATGGAAAGAGTTCCTTTTGATTCGAGCTCCAGCGTTGATGATAGTGTTCTCACTACGAGGACAGATTGGTGCTGTGGATGACTGGAAGATCCCAGAACGCAAAGATAAAACCGCCAGTGCCAAGCAACAGATGAAGAAACCCACGGTTACGACAGTATTAGATGAACAAGCAAAAGAAAAGAATCAAAATCAAAAGAAGAAAAAACAAGCCAGAAAAGATCTTACAAATGCTATGGAGAAAGGAAAGTTAGTTGAAAACGTCACATCAAGTGGTGTCCAGCCATCTACTTCCAAGCCCGGGATATTGCAGGAAATTAATGAAGACTTATTCTCGAACAGCGATGCGCAAATAATCGCGAACTGTATTAGCGCTGACGCTCATATGGGTAAAGGGATTGCTAAATCATTTGCACTAACTTACCCAGACGAGGTCGACTCTTGCGAGATTTGCCCCAGTATTAATACTAATTTACCATCCAGGGCTTATCTCGTGACTAAAGAAAGATTCTGTGATAAGCCAACAGAGCTGAGCGTCAAGCGCAGTTTGTTTAAACTCCGTAATGCATGTTTAGCCCGCGGATTAAATAGAGTACGCATTCCAAAAATAGCATGTGGTTTAGATAAGCTTACTTGGGAAAATGTTAGCCTTTTAGTAATATCCGAACTGATAGAGCATGGAATCAACGTAGTAGTGTGTTCTTTCCCTCCGGTTCCTGAAACAATTCAGGTGCCTCAAGGGAGTGTGACAGATGCGTCGTTGAATACGATAATCGAAAGAGCATTGTGTCAAGATTCTGACAATGACAATGATTGGTTTGAAGAAGACGAAATGGAAGTCGATGAAAACGTGTTGACTGAAGAGCGTTTAGAACAACCCTTAGCTCGTCAAGTAGAACAAGAAGAATTTGTGCTCGTTCTATTTTGTACAAAAAAAGGGTTTTCTACACTGCGAAGGTTTTGGACACCTTGAACGATGATATGGAATATTATGTCAGCTTTCTTAGATTACAATTTAAATCGCAGCAACAATTTTGTATGCCGAATGTGCCTGACCTGGCGTTTGTCAAAGAACAGGATGTAAGATTCATCCTTCCAAATCCAACAGATAGCGGTACCGCTAGGCGACAGTCTTATTATAAGTTCTCAGTTGATCTTTCTCTATTAAAAATGTGTTAATTATTTTTATTTTCCTATATTTTTATTTTGAAAATGTATTTACTTTTCTGTTCCTCAATATATTCTCATTAAAAATATATTGTGTTTCTATATTTTTAGTTTGAAAATAAGTTAACTTAACTAATTAGTTTTTCTATTTTAAAATATTTGTAATAATCATGCTAGCTGATCCACTGTTAACCGTAGGCTGATCCACTGTGGACCACCCCTGGTCAACACTGAATCATTATGCACTAAAAATTTCATATTTTTTTTCATATTTTGCCTGTAATACAACAGAGTTTAAATTGCCATATTTCGATAAGATTATAGTTCATGTTACTCTACCTAAAATTTCAACAAACTTTATGTATTGTTTTCTGAGATATATGGGTTTGAAAAATTGGTGATCCACTGTCGACGACCCTACCCTAAATAACTTACGTTGTATGGTTATATGAAATATCACACCCAAAAATTGTTTTAGTTGATAAATTTGTACTGATAATATTTGCAATTTTGCACACCTTTTATATCAATTAACAATCACATTTAAGTAGGTCATATTGGTGCTTAAAAACCATAGGATGTTGATAAGAAGTAAAGCAGTAACCGCAAACTGGATCTGAAATATTTAAGTACGTCACATCGAATGTTCTAGAACTTTGGTTGTTAACAACAACAGGATGTTGCTAAAAATAGGATCTGAGGTTTCCGTTAATTAAAATTTTTGTTTCTAGAACTTTGGTGGTTAAAAACAACAGGGAGTTGATAAGAAATAAAGCAGTAACCGGATCTGAGGCTTTCTGTTAATTAAAATATTTGTTTGTTTGTGGTTATGCACGCGCAGTTACGTAGTTTCCTAGATAAAAAATGTATTATATAAAGAAAAATAATAATTGTAAATGCATCATATCTGCTTTAACATGTCAAAATATATAGGTAATAGTGAATATACTAATAGGTACACGCCTCCAGCAGATCCTGAGGCTTACTTTAGGGAAAAGTAAGTTATATTTTTTATATTATTTATCTTAATTATTTATACCTTTTTCTTTTAGCGATATAGTTACACCTCCGCATTTAGCTATTAAGTGGGGGTTAAGGGAGTGTGAGGAATGTAAAAATATTTTTTGTTTTTGTGAAAAAAGGTTATACAATTTTTTCCTAATTTAAGTTTTAATCCCCAGATTCGGTGATAAACTTGGTATCATCGGATTTAAAGTGCGATTCATCGTTAGCATCCTCGTCAGAGTCATCTCCGCTACCCCTACCGATATTAACACCCTCGCCAGATTCATATACGCTACCCCCATTTCGCTATCTATTAAAGCAAAATGAGGGGGTAGCAGACTTAGTTTATGATGCTCGAAGATCTGCAGCATCACCACCAGCATCAATACCACCAACATGGGTGCTTCAGAATTGTCAAGCCCCCAGCAAAAAAAGGGCGCTATGTTTATATAAATAAAAATTCAGCTTGTAAAAATTTATTTATAATAAAAAATTAATAATATAAGGTGCCTATTATTCCTGATGAAAAATGATCAGTTGTTAAGTTACTATCATCGAATAATCATGTTTTCAACTGTTAATTTTTTATTACTCTCTACATTTATAAATAACACATTATATGTAAATTTCCCCAAAAACACTCAGGATTGTTATGTGGCATTCAGTGTTGATAATTCAATGGTAAAGACTCAATGGCCAAATGGTTGGAATCCAATGGATGCAGCTCCTAGTACATTAAAGATACAAGTTAATGCCTTAGCAATTGGCTCTATATTGCATTATAAATTAAAATATATTTTATCAGCAGATGCTGGGAAGACTAGAACTCTAAAAAAATAGTCGAAACTTATAGCGATTTTATAAAATTTCATTATAAAAATCAAGAAATACCAGAAATCAAAATGAGAAAAGAAAATATATTTTCAAAATTTCCCAATGTTCTTTTGTATTCCAAAGACCTTGATGAAAATAACCCATATTACGAAAATCTCATAATTAATCAAGATCTTAATCAATTGAGTTACGACAATATCAATTTATATAATACTGTCTCTTTAACAAATCCTAAAAATCCAAACACATTTTTAGTAATTTCAAAATTATATCATTTTGACAAAGTCACCTATAACGATTTATTTAATTCCCTTCAAAAATTATGATCTACACTTTTGACAAATAAAATATCTAAGATATATTTAAAAAACCCTGTAGAGGAAAATAAAAATAATATATAACTGGATAAAAAACAAACACTGCTTTTGAGATCCACGAATTTATTTAAATTTTATTTTACAATTGTTTCGCTAACACTGTAGCTTCTTTAGAAATCATACAATTATGGCATTTTTGCAGGTTTTTTTCTTTTTAGTGGTTTACTAATCCAAACGTAAATATACGCGGCAGCGCTAGACTCGTTCTAAAAGAATGTCAGGGTCGAATTAGTTTTGTTTGTTTTCAGTTGAACCGTAGTAGCCGAAGGCGAAGCACAGTCTCTGTGAAGAAAAGTTTGTTTATATCCTCTACTAATTACAATGGCGGGTAAAAAATATATGACAGAAAAAGAATTGACCGAAATGCTAGCTCAAAGTGATGATGAAGATATTATGCATTTAGCTGCTGAGGATAGTGATGATGGCTGGGAAAACGAAAGTAATCAAGATACTCCAGGGCCTTCATATGCTCCTAGAAGCTCTTCAGATTCCTCAGAATCAACCCACTTCGACAATTCCGATTCTGAAGAGGAATCAATTACTTCAGGAAAAAGGGCCCGAAATAGCAAAAAAAAAACAGATGTATTTGTTTGGAAACAACAGGGTCTATCTCCTACAATTCACCAATTTGAAGCTAATAATCGTGGTTCAGGTTGCTCGCCAACAAACAATCTAAGTTCAACTAGCACAGAGTTTGACTGTTTTCAAGCTTTTTTTGGCGAAGATATTGTACAGTACATCGCGGATGAAAGTAACAAATATTGCCAATATCTTCTGATAAGGACATTCCTGATAGATCCAGAATAAATAGATGGAAAGATACAGATTTAAATGAAATTTACTGTTACTCGCAGTAAATTTTCTTATGGCGCGGGTAAAGAAGAATGTAATCCAAGATTATTGGGACTTATTGACATCTACACCTATGTTTCAACAAATTATGTCCCGTGATAGATATTTACTCTTACTGCGAATGTTACATTTTGTCGACGATAACGAAAATGCACCGGAAAATGACAAATTATGGAAAATAAGGAAAATTATTGATCACTTGAGAGGGAAGTTCAAAGGCAATTTTTATCCTTTTGAAAATGTCTGCATCGACGAGAGCCTTTTGTTGTTTAAAGGTCGTGTATTCTTTAAACAATATATACCCTCGAAAAGACACCGATTTGGGGTTAAGTTTTATCTACTGTGTGATTGCGAGACCGGATATGTGTTAGGGTTTATAATATATACTGGAAAATATACCGAAATGCAACCTTTGGATGACGTGCTGCTGAATAAAATGGGAGTTTCAGGAAACATTGTTCTAACTTTCATGGAACCCTACCTAGGCAAAGGACATTCGCTCTATGTAGATAACTGGTATACAAGTCCACATCTCTTTTCATATTTACATGAGAACAAAACAAACGCATCTGGCACGGTGAAAGCTAACAGAAAAGGTATGGCAAAACTTGATAAAAATTGGAGCGAGGAAATATTCAATACCAATCAACCAATAACATTTTAGCATTGAAGTGGCAAGATAAAAGAGAGGTGCGCATGCTTACAACAATGCATGACAGTGAAGTAATTGGCACAGGTAAAATAGACAGACAAAGTGGCGAAGAAAAGCAAAAACCACATTGTATATTAGATTACAATCGGTATATGGGCGCTGTTGATAGGTCCGACATGATGCTGAGTTCTACAGAATGTTTCCGTAGGACAATAAAATGGTACGAGAAAGTATTTTTTCATACTGTCGATCTATCACTTCTAAATGCGCATGCAATTTACCTAACTTTAACTGGTAGAAAAGTTACTTTGGGTGAATTTCAACTTCAAGTAATAAAACAAATTTTAGAAAAATATCACAAACCTATATATAATAAAAGACTGGGAAGAAGAGCATCTAATTCTGACAACCCTTTACGCCTAACAGGTCGTCATTTTATATCTTTAGTTCCATCCACAGGAAAAAAGCAGCAGGCCCAGAAAAGGTGCGTTGTTTGCTCAAGACACAATCAGCGAAGTGATACACGGTATATGTGTGCTGAGTGTAATGTAGGACTTTGTCTTATACCGTGCTTTAAAAAATTCCACACAATTAAAAATTACTTACTGTTCCTGTTTTTCTCATTTATTTTAATTTGAATCAAATATTTATTTTATCTCGTTTTTGGCCATAAGAGTTATGTTTTTTTATATTTTTATGTTTTTAAATAAAATAATATTAATAAAAATTGTATCTCGTTTTTTTTGTAGTGAGAGTTGTCTTTTTATATTTTCTCGTTAATATACACCCAGTATTGAGTATTTCTACGAAGACGGTACTGGCAGGTTTTCTTGAAATTGTTTGACTTTAGCGTTACACTGCTCTAGACGTATATCTATCTACACAATAGACTCTGGCTGCTCCGAATGTATATATACGCAGAGGGCTTTTTAAGCAACGTTGAAACACATCTTAGCAGTTTAAGGGTTAACGAATTATTGGAATTTTTATTTTTAAAATCAAAAATTGAAATTATTATACATTATATATTATACAAACCAAAATTTTTCCCTAAAACGCTGGAAGAAATAAAAAAATATTTTTTTAAGAAAACCATTCATCATCAGTAGCTGGTCACCCCGGATTTTTAAGAACATACCATCGAATAAAAATAAATTAAAAAATAATAAATAAATACTTTATTGCCAGTTATAAACCAGTTACAGGACAAATATATAAATATAATACGACATTACAATTTGATAAATACAATTCCAATAAATAATAATGTATAAAATGAATAAAAAAAAATAAAAATGCATATCCATGCAAAAAAGATACATATAAACAATTGCAAAAAAATTAATAATAAAAAAATTCTTATGATAAAGAGCATTAAGGTTAATAACATAGTCATCTTTGAACATTTGATTTTGCTAAAATGTTATTAAGAGCCGTGTGATGTATGTCTACCAGGGAATTTAACTTGTTAAAGTTTGTTCACATTACATTTACTGGTGCCTTACATTGCACGTTGGTTCTACAGACATTACGTTTAAAAGTGCGCATTGTGCGTGACTCAATTCTAGGTACATTAAAATAGATTTTGTTTGTGTTTGTGTCCTCGAATATCAATTTCGTTGTTTAAAAGTTTATATAAGAATGTTACCGACATATTAAATCTTCTAGTTTCCAGAGATGCAAAACCAAATCTATCAAGGAGCATAGAATCATCATATCCCTGAGGTGGATAATAGCCATTAACCTTAAGGTTTAAAAATCGGCGGTTTACTGCCTCCAACTGCTTTATACACACATTATATATAGGTGACCATATTAATGAACAATACTCTAATTTTGTTCGAACCAGAGAACAATATAAAGCCCTAAGACATTTACAACTTGGCCATAGTTGCTAATGTTTGCCTTGGGCCCACTCTTGTAAATGGGGCAAACTCTTAAAGTCTTCCAAACAGTAGGGAATTTTGATGTTTTTAAAGGATAAGTAAAAATATTTTTACAATCCTTTATAAGAAAGCTCGGCACGCCATCGAATCCTGTAGAGGAGTTCTTAAGTTTGGTAATGGATGCAAGAATATCTTGAATAGCCTTTATAGTAACCATAGATTGAGGGAAATAAGGGTTAACATTGTCAATAATATTCGGATTAGAATCTGTGTAAACACTAGAAAAATATTTAGCAAACATATCCATAATAGATTGTGGTTCCGAACATTCCACACCATCCAGCTGCATTGTCCCAGGAATTCTGCTAATGGACTTTTTGCTATTTACAAAG
Source organism: Brassicogethes aeneus (assembly GCA_921294245.1). Classification (NCBI taxonomy): domain Eukaryota; kingdom Metazoa; phylum Arthropoda; class Insecta; order Coleoptera; family Nitidulidae; genus Brassicogethes; species Brassicogethes aeneus. Next base: position 15,331,596 of record OV121142.1, on the reverse strand, counting down.
GACCAAAAAGACTTAGTTGAATATTATTTATATAGCAATTATGATTAGATTTAATTTTATTTTTGCACTGTCTCCTAAGATATTTAAATAATTGATAATAACACTGAAAGAAAAAAGCGGTCAGCGGTACCCATGGTAATGGTAAAATAGGCGCCAACCAATAGAACCTTAGTTGCTACCATTACAGAATGGTAATGAGTTATTGTTACGAATTGACATTACAGCAAAGTGATCGTTACCACTACTGCTTTAATTAAATTTTACCACTACATGTTGTTATACAATAACCGTTTTATTAAAACCTTTTACCACTACACACTGTTGAAACTTACGAATACATATTGGTATATGGTACGCTTAGTATATTATTTTAGCTACTTAAAATAGTTTTTAAAACAGGATATAACAGTAAGGCAAACCTTAGCCAAAATCATTGTTTAATTTGTATTATTGATTGCACTTACCCCTATAATTTGGTTTTCTCAACAGCACGGTAAGGTAGTAAATAAATGACAATTATATTAAAAACATTCTTTATTAAAATAAAATTATTTATATGAATTTCCACAAAAATATAAGTTAAATAGGACCTACAAAAATTATGCAATAACTAAATATAATAAAAAACATGGCGGATCCTTAAATTATCGTACAAATATCCTTAAATTATCGTACGAATATTTTTAGAGAAATTGAATTATGCAGTAAAAACCCAACCCAACCAATATATAAATAACATGTGTTTGTTAATTTAATTTTTGTTTGTAGTTTTTTTTTCTTCTAAATTAGTGTTGCGAACACTTCCTAGTGAATGTGAGAAGTAAAAACCTTGCCGGTAACATAGGCATTAGGTAGGTATTATTTTAAAACATCGAGAGAAAACGAGTTATAGTTAACCCCCAAAAATCAATATTATAATATAATAACAATATAGGTAAAATGCGTTTTACGATCCGTACCGGTTAAAATGGGGAGTAGTTCCACAATATCCCAGTCCTTTTATAACTGTTCCACACCTACTCACAACACGATAAAAACAGTATAGTATGATATCACAAAACTACGCACTATGCAAAGCCGTAAACAGACAACCACTAAATGGCCAAATTTTCCGTTGCTTCTTGATTCGTACCAAATTTCATTAATTATAACATTATTAGTATTAACCACTGTAGTGGTAAACGTCAAAAAATTACTATTTGTAGTGGTAAGCTATTTATTACGAACCAGTTGTAATGGTAAAATTATCCATGACGCAGAATTGTACAATTTTTAACTATTTTGTTATAATCCGTGCTACTTATAGTAGTGGTAAATTTAATTTACAGAGTATACCATTTCGTAGTGGTATGTATCTCTCATTTAATATTAATCCTAATAACATTGTCCCTGTTGTAGTTAGTCAAAGTCACTTTACTACTACAAAAGTAAAATAAAAGTAAGATAATTTTTTTCAGTGAATGTTCACTATTATATTTCGTAAAATTATCATGGGCTTCCTTTTTATTATGAAGCATACTAATAAGCTCTTTGCTGTACCAAATAGGATAATTTGAATGCTTGTTTATACTTAGGGGAACGTGCTTATCAAATATATTGGAAAGAACCTGGTAAAACATATTACAAGCGGAGTCAATATCCAGGAAACTATTCAAAAATGACCAATCAGTAATGTTAAGGTCGTTATAAAGTTCAATATAGTTTGCTTTACGAAAATTATTTCTTTTGTTGTTGGAGACTGTAAAATTTTTTAACTTGAAAACTTTAGCTCGAAAGAGTAATGATCTACTTTAACAAAAGGAAAATCATACCGGTTAACCACGCAGATAATATTTGTAAATATTAGATGTAACAATCCATTATGGTCATTTAGGGTTAAATTAACTTGATTTAAGTCTAAAGAGTTTTTAAAATTAATACATTTTATCTAGCCCATATCATCCCCAAACGAACGGTAGTTTAGAAAGAAGCCACTTGACTTTAAAAGAATATTTACGACACTACATAAACGATAAAACAACTAATTGGGACGAATACGTACCCTTAGCCATGTTCACTTACAATACCCACTAAATAAAACAAAAATGTACTAAATTCACACCTTACGAACTACTCTTTGGTCATAAAGCTTTTATACCTAGTACTCTTACCTGTAAACCAGAATTTAAATATACTTACGATGATTATTATTTTAACTTAAAATTAAATAGGTCATTCCAAATAGCTCGAGAAAATATAATAAATGCCAAAGAAACTTCTAAAATGTATTATGATAGAAATGTTCATTCACACAATTTTAAAGTAGGCGATTTAGCCTATATCCTAAATAAAAATATTACACCTGGTATTAGCAGAAAATTACAGCCAAATTATAAAGGTCCCTATAAAATCATAAACATTCATCCTAATCAAACGGTCAAAATACAAATTAGTCAAAAGAAAACATCAGTCGTTCATCATAATTTATTTAAACCTTTTGTTCCATAAGATAAAAACTCTTCTCGTTCTGAAACTGATTAACATATTTACACTCCCGCCTATATCCGGTAATATCCCCTATATAAACCAAAAACTAGATTTTAAATCAGAAATATTTTATCAAGATTTAGGTCAAGTAAAACTAACCCAAGACTATTTTACACTCTTATCATTCAATAATATAAGCATTTATGAAATTAAATTAAAATTTGCCGAAAAAACGTTTTATATCTCAAAACCCTTATGCATGCACCCTAACGATAAAAATGTAACATTCAGACATTCTGAATTTGTATGCAAAGAATCTCTAGAATTTATAGAAATTCGACTTAAACCACCTAACAGGTCATGAACCTGATACCCGAAAAATGTCACTTAGAGTAAAAAGAGGATTAATTAACGGTGTATCTTATACATTTAAATGGTTATTTGGAATCCCCGATGCGGACGATGCAGAATATTATAATGACACAATTCATGCAGTAGTTAATCAAAATCAAGACATGCAAAAACTTTTAAAGCAACAAGTTCATATAATCTCTGAAGCGATCTCTGGTTATAATAGGTCAGCATTGACACTTAAATTTAGTGAAGAAAAGTTAAACGAAAATATAAAAATATTTAATAAATTTTCACTCAAGCATTATTAGAATAAATTCATTAACCTACGTTCAAACAGTAATGGATCATTTAAATTTATTATCTCAAATAACCGAAGAATTAGACGAAGAATTCGATGTATTTATTTTTTCAATAATATTTTCCAAACAAAATATCTTGCACCCTTCAATAATTACTCCAAAATCTTTACGCGAAGAATTATTGAAAATTAATAATAAAAGAACAGATTTAGATTTTCCAGTAGACCTAGATGAAAATGCAAACGTTTTTAAATATACGCAAATATGTATTTATGCAATTAAGATACCACTAGTAACTAAAGATTTGTATTAACTATATAATTTGATTCCCTTACCTGTTCAATATCAAAACTCTTCAATATACTCCTATATAAATCCTTCTTACCTTATCCCAAGTACGACAAGAACGTATTATGGAGAGATGTCAGAATTATCGAAATGCCAGAAGATATCACCATCCGAGTACATTTGTTCCAACATCATCGTACATCAAGGAAAGACCTACCTGCGACACGATTCTGAAACTTCAAAAACCTAAAAAAATCCCATCAAACTGCGACACCAAAACCATGAAGTCAGAAATCGAAGTTTGGCATCCCCTCTCAACAAATCAATGGCAATACATCTTAAAACAACCAGTCAATGGGACCATAAGCTGCGAAAATTATGGTGCTTCACAAATCACAGACGTTGTACTTTAAGGCTCCGGTATTTTTACATTATATCCGAAATGTAAATGCTACACTACATCCACGTTATTGACTTCAATTTTCAACCAAACGTCAAATTATACAAACTTTATACCTATACTGGACATCAAGAAAGACGATTACTGTATCAAGGAGCAATCCTACCTCCAAAATGAAGAAATGTCAATGAACTGAGTCATGCCCAACATAAACTCCAACAGTTCGACGACAAAACCTTTCATTATCAACCATTCCAAGTGGTACAACATGTTCTTCGGAATAATTGGCACATTAGTAATGCTTATGATATGCTACTATGTTTGTTGCCGATGTTGTCGTTGCAGATTTCTAAACTCCATCAAGAAATATTTCAACCCCGACCAATGCCGCCACCTAGTTTGTATCAACAGCCTCAATACTGTATCTGACAACCGAGTTAACCTGGATGATTTTTCACCTCACCGAAGAGGCTATCGTAGTCTTAACTCCGAAGCGGATGCAATGTCCATGCAGAACTTAGAACACGAAGATCCGTTAGCCTCGTCTTTTGAAGAAATCTTTTAAAATTTAATTTTATAATTATAGTTTTCTTAAGATATATAATAAAAATAATTCTATTTTATCTTAATTTTTTATTTTATATATTGTATACTTTAAATTTTAATTAAATCTTTGTAGTTTAATAAGTTTAAGATTGTATAACTTAATTTTACCATTTAGTGTTTCAATAGGATTTTTAACCCTTATCGAAACACTTAACGGGAGAGGATTGTTAGACCTTGTATATTTATTTGGTAACAGTTTGTTTTTCTAATGTATATTAAATAATCTTTTGGTCGTGATCTTTAGGGTGACAAAAAAATCCCATAAATTAAATTAATTAAAAGTTCAAAAAGTTCAAGTAATTATTTTGCATCATTAGATATTTAAGTTCAAAGACACCGCTTCTATTTTTCCATTAATTGATAAAAATTATCGCGCTGTATAAAAGCTAATTTTTGGAAATCAAAAGATCACTTACTACTTACTTTTCACTCACTTAAGATTTAAGTTCTCGAATATTTATTATTCACTTAATTTAAATGTAAAAGATATTTGCGATCTTACGAGTCATAGTGTTAATTCTTCGTATCCCAACATCACACTGAATGGTGCATTCTCAATATTGTGTTATCATATTAAACATAAAAATAAATATACCAAATCTGACTATTTTAAGAAGGTATGGTTTATAGCTAAGACGGAGTGGCAACGAAACAAAAAAATCAAGATGACACCAATTATAAACAAATGCGAGATAAATATTTTAGACTCCACATCTACCTCTTCTAGCTGTTTTAAATGCTCAACAAAAACGTTTGGGTCAGACCAGTTATCAAGAATATTTAAAGTTTTATCTAATGAAGTATATTTGATTGGTTTTACACAAGGCATCTTTTTTCGCACTGTTATATCCTTAGAATTGGATATTTTTGAGGCTCTCTTTACAACCTTCCTAAACAAAGGTCTAATGATGTTATCGAATTTTTCTGGGCATGCCTGATGACGTAGCCGACCTTTGGAATCACGATGGGCACCAGATACTTCCAACATTTGTTTATAGGCATGAAGATCATCATCGGTAAAATTATGAGGGTTCTTAGAAAACAATAATTCGCATAATAATGTTGTTTTAAATACATTATCATCCAGTATAATATCATGGCTTCCGAACGTTAGTTTCTTATCGCCAAGTCTCTATGAAGAAAATACCGCGGTCTGAATACTTTATTAGAATTCTTTCCATACCTATCTTATTATTTTTTAATAAATAAATTTTTATTGTTACTTATTGTGTTAATGTACACATAACGCCTTTTTTAGCTGGGGATGGTAATTCATTCATATCCAATAAATCCACCACCCCCTCATTTGGTTCTAGCAGGCAACGGAACGGAGGCAGTGGGGAAGACTCTAATAGCATCGGTGAGGGTGAGGTTGACGGCGAAGGTTCCGATATCGATGAGGGCATTGGGGAAGACTCTAATAAATCCACCACCCCCTCATTTGGTTCTAGCAGGCAACCTGACTCTAATAACATCGGTGAGGGTGAGGTTGGCGGCGAAGGTTCCGATGCTATTGGTGATGGTAGTGGGAAAGACTCTAATAATATCAGTGAGGGTGAGGGCGGTGGGGAAGGCTCCGATGCTATTGGCGAGGATAGCGATGAAGGTGACTGAGTTCTAAAAAGAAAAAAAAATTAAAACTTAAATTTAGGTTACAAACCTGATGGGCATAACCTCTGAACTGTCCATTGAAGTGATTATGATCTCTGACTATAATGTCATTCTGCCTAAAGATTTTTTTGCAGATATGACATGATGGAGTGGCATCCTTCAAGCCAATATCATTTTGCATGGGTATGTTAGTTTTTAATTTTAATTGTACCAGTTTAGATACTTCTGCAAGCTCATTTGCGAACCACTGTATACAATCGAGACCGCGATAGCTTTTGTAGTACGATAAATTATCATCATAATCATATTTAAAATAATATGCGGCGCTAAATGCTTTATGTTCCTGATATTTTAAAGACTTTATAGAAATATTTTCATTTATGGGTAAAAGAATAGATTCTATATCAGCATATATAATAAATGGTACTTTTTCTTGAAATTTTTCATTATGAAATTCAACAAAGTCATACTCAGGAAAAGAAATTTTGCTTTTGTTAATTTTTATACAATATTTTTCATGCTCAGTCAACTTTGCTTGTGCCCATTTCAAAATACATTCAAGGTCTAGATCAGTCAAATAATAATAATATTCTAAAAATGAACTCTACAAAAAAAAGAAGAAAATCAAATGACAGTGACAGATCAGAATATGGATATATAGAAGAACTAATAAAATCTTGGGATAATATGAGCGACATGGATGATTTTGATAATGAATATGACTTAATGCCTCCTTTTGAAGATAGAGCTCATTGGAATGTTTCTTTTCCTAAAGTACCAACACAAATTACACAAGGTAGCACAGTGAATATGGCAATTTTACCTAATTACCCTCACATAGGACCAGGAAATCCAATTTATGGCTCTAGCTCTAATGAAATGGATGAAATAGCAAGAAAGCATGATTTGGCATATTTGGAAGCCAAAAGTCCAATAGATGTAATGAAAGCAGATGAAATATTCTTAAATAATATGAAAGCATATGAGCCTCAAAGTGTGTATGAATGGATGGTAAATAAATTAAGTTATGGAGGAATTTATTTAAAATACAACTTTGAGCAAAAATATGGAGTGTTATATCCTTTTTTTGATGAAAAGCAAATAGGGAAACTAGAGTTTATTGATGAAAATTTATTAAAAATATGAGAAAATCAAGAAAGGAATAAAATTACAAAAATAGAGGAATTAGAAAATTTGAGTGTAAGTTCCTTAGATAGAATTAATTTAAATGAGTTAAAAGGAAACATTAAATATATTTGGAAAAAAAATTATAAAGCAAATTTTGATTCTTTGAGAATAGATATAGGCGTTACAAATGAATATATACAACAAAATATGGAACATGATGAATTACAAAGATATGAAAAAAATAAAGAAATATATTTAGAAAAATTTAATAATTATTATAAAAACTTAGAAACATTCGCAAACAATTTATTAATGACCTATCGATCAAAAGGTAAAGTGGCTGATGACGATTAGACGCTAAAAATAAACTAGAAAATTGGAACTCCCTAAACGGAACCTCTCGTACATATTATATTAATTATAACAAAAGGTACAACCTTGATCGTGCTTTGTCTACTGGTGTGTTTTTAAAACTTAGTGAATTAAAAGATAACCAACTTGATATGTACATAACTAATAATAAGTTGTTTATTGATAAGCAATATGCGCAGTTAGATAAGTCCAATATAACAAAGCGTTCTGTTGAAGGTTAGTGCTAACATATAAATTAATTTTACGAACTATTTTAAAATTAGTTTTCGTTTATACTAGCTCTACTAAACATTCAGGTATGTCTAAACAAAAAAAAGCTATATTGTCGCAACAATTAAGATATCATGGTATAACATGGGAACAGCATAAGTCAACTCCGGCTTATTTATTTCAAAAATCACCAAGTTTTCGACATTATATTATGAATAAATTTAACTTTAACAGTAAAATTACGTGGTTTAATGGTTCTGAAATGTCTCTTAAAGATTATTTATATTTAAATACTCCTACACAAATATTTATTGAAAGAGAATTACGGAAAGATGGTCCAAATACTATGCTTAAAAATTGGTTAATAAAAGGTAAATTTAATAATTATATTAATAACATTTAATTCTTGTTTTAGATTCCAGCGTTCCACCTGAAGATCCCGAAGACGTTACATTTGATGAAATATCTCAATTTTCCCAAGGAACGAAACGCACAAATACTGAAAATACAGAAACCGTTCCATCTAAAGTTAAAGTTATTGAAGAACCTTCAACATCTAAAATATCTGCAACTGTTGGACATAAAAGGCCATCTTCTACAGAAGCTATTGCAGACATCGCCGCTAAAAAAACAGCTGGAACCTCTGATCAAGGAAGTTCTTCTTCCGTTGGACCGCAATCTCAACAACAAGACCCAAATCCTGCAGGACATTCAGCTAATACTGGAGGACCAACTAATACAGAGGCAGGAATAAAGAAGGCTCAAATTACTGGTTCATTAAGTGAATTTAAGGTAAAAGATATGTCGGCAGTTAATAATCATAAAATTAGTAAATATACAAAATCATTTATTCATTTCTTTACAATAAAGAAGAAAGCCAATGCTTTTAAAGACGTCATGCAATTAACGTATAAAAGCGCCATTATTAATTTAATGGAAATTGATTTCAGTGATAATGACCTGTTTGATCAGGAAGACCAAAATTCATTATTTACTGTAATCCTTGATTTTAATTGCAAGCTGAACACATTAATGAAGGCAAAAAATATTGATGTTCCATGGATTCGTGTATTTCACGGAAACAACCCAGCTTAATAATGGATGAGAAATCAGACGTTAAAGTTGATTCTAAAACCGAGACTGCGGCCAAGGCCAAAGTTTCAAAGCCCGGGAAGCGCAAGGGAAAAGGCGCCAGCCAGCGCAGTACCGACGCCATGCGCGAGCGAAAAGGCCGCCCAATCCTAGACGCATACAGAGCAGAATTACGTAGAAAGTTGTTAGGAGATGAGACAGGTGAACTTGAGATAGCATTAAACAACATGTCATTAACTGTCCAACCACGTGCAACACCAGTTACCGTTGCTACAAGAGGAGTGGGAATAATTTGCTCAGTTGAATATTCCAGAATAAATATTGATGATGTAAAAAAAGATGGTACATTATTATATTGCATAATAGTTACATTACCTTTTTCTATAAAATACAAAACTTATTACAATAAATTTTCAACAATTTTAAAATATTGCGTTTTAACGTATCATTTAGCACTGTTAGAAATAGTTGAAAATTTTGAAGATGACGATTTGGTAACATCTGGTTGGCTTAATTGTTTCATTAAATATTTAAACGCAGGAAATTACGGTATTTCCTGGGACGACGAGTTATCCAGAGAGGAAGAGGCTCAATCTTACAAACGAAAATCAAGCGATAATTTATCTGGAGGATCAGCCGACGCAAGTTCTAGCAACAGTGGCATTTCAAAACCTAAAAAAACTTGTTTTTAAAAATAATGGCTTGCACTTATTATTACACTGGGGAAAGACATATAGTAAATAAGGATATATTGGAAAATAATTATAAGGATAAAATTTATCACATAGTTTGGAATAATATGTATGAGGGTATTTATAATAATTCTAGGGAATTTTTGGAATATAATAAAAAATTTGACGCTCCGTCATTATCTAAAAAGTATCATTGTAAAAAGGCTATTTCTTTTGTATTAAATGTAGATCCTATATCTTATGGTGATGTTGTTAAAAATAAGTTATATTTACTAATTACATTAATGCAAGGAATAATATATAATATTTTAAATAATTTAGAGACTACTCAAGAATACGAAATATTAGCAATTATTGAAAATTCAACAGTACGTGGTCTACATGTTCACTTTACATTTTTTATGAATGTTACTATTCCAAAGGCAATATAATTAAGTTACAATTAATACAATTAGTTAGTGGTACTACTGTAACGAGACTTAATTTAGTTCAAAATTACACTTATATACGTATAATGGTCTTTACGTAATTTAGAAAATACTGAAATTACAAATTATGATCAAAAAATAACAATATTTCAAACTGATCAATTAATTAAATCAATAGGATCTTATATAAATTATTTAAAAAAGGACGTTTACGCAATTTTAGGTACAACTGAAGAAATTATTAGTATGTTTTTACAATTTAATCGTTTACATATTTTTGATGCAGAGACTTTTCCAAAAAAACAAAAACGCAACGTAGAGGAAAATATATCTAAAATATATAGTTCAAATGAATTAGTTATTTTCCTAAATACTCAAATGCAAAAAGGAATATATTCTCTTCAAGACATTTTACGTAATCCTGCTAGTCAAGCATATTTACATATACCTAATTTAAATGCTATTTATAATTATGTTTACTTACAATTTATTGCCAGTTGTTACCACGAAAATAATATTTTAAAAATAATAAAAACATTTACAGATTCTCGTAAAAATTATGGATGTGCATGTCCAATATTGGAACTCTTAACTCGTAATAACATTGATTTATCTTTATTTTTTACTAATTTGTTCGAATGGTTAACTGGTAATTCAAAGAAAAACGCTTTAGTATTTCAAGGTCCACCGAAATGCGCAAAATCAACTTTTGCGCGTTTAATTTGGAATTTATTTCCAATTCCTTCTAGAATAATACCAGACGGATTGTTTACATTCGCAAATTTAATAAATTCCGGTTGTGGTTTATGGGATGAACCGTTAATTGATCAAACTAATGTACAAACTGTTAAATTAATAATGGAAGGAGATGAAAGCGTCCAAGTTGCTGTTAAGAATCAATCTTTTAAAACACTAAATAAAAGAGTCCCAATAATTATAACAACAAATAAAAATTTATGGTATTTTACATCGAGTGAACAAACAGCTTTAGAAAGTCGTATGATTCATATTGAATTTTCAGATCGTATTCTTGATATGTCAAAATTTTGTAAATCTAAAGAACATTATTGTACTAATATTGTTTCAGGACCGCAAAGTAGTGGCTTTACGCTTTTTCACTCATCGGAAAGTGTTTCCGATTCCGATGCAAACGAAAATGATGAATCGTGCACACGGTATCACACTTTTGAATCCGAACACGTTCTAACTTTAATTATTTTTTGTTTAAAAATTAATGAAGATAAAATTAAAAATTGCTTTAAAAATAACGCGGAGGAAATATTCGAAAAAGTAAATGCTATTCCTATGAGTGACTTTGATTATTATTTAATTGAATTTAAAAATTATCCCAATACCATAGATAATACTTTATAATTATATACTTACTGTACTTACTATTAAGATTATATTGTATATTTGGTGTATGTAATAAATATATTTTATGCTATGAACATTTCATTTAGTAAAAGTAGATTGGTTTATTGGAATAACGAATCTCACACTCTACAAGATACTGATACCAAGTGGGCTTTAATCAAAGTAGCGACACCAAAAAAGGAAAATGCCTTGCACAATTTCCATTCTATACCTTATAATACTTATGGTTGTTTTCTTTCTGTCAATGAGTATATATCATTATTACATAATAGTAAAAGTTTCAAACCAAAGTCAATTACTGTCAAAATTCATAATACAACACCTATTAGTGGAACACAACAAACCCAGTTAAGTTTTAACAATACTATTTATAGTATTTGTCCAGAATTGTACGATCAAAGTACCATTAGAGTTGCTAAAATTTTTGAATCTCAAGATAAATAATACTGGAGGACCAACTAATACAGAGGCAGGAATAAAGAAGGCTCAAATTACTGGTTCATTAAGTGAATTTAAGGTAAAAGATATGTCGGCAGTTAATAATCATAAAATTAGTAAATATACAAAATCATTTATTCATTTCTTTACAATAAAGAAGAAAGATAATGCTTTTAAAGACATCATGCAATTAACGTATAAAAGCGCCATTATTAATTTAATGGAAATTGATTTCAGTGATAATGACCTGTTTGATCAGGAAGACCAAAATTCATTATTTACTGTAATCCTTGATTTTAATTGCAAGCTGAACACATTAATGAAGGCAAAAAATATTGATGTTCCATGGATTCGTGTATTTCACGGAAACAACCCAGCTTAATAATGGATGAGAAATCAGACGTTAAAGTTGATCCTAAAACCGAGACTGCGGCCAAGGCCAAAGTTTCAAAGCCCGGGAAGCGCAAGGGAAAAGGCGCCAGCCAGCGCAGTACCGACGCCATGCGCGAGCGAAAAGGCCGCCCAATCCTAGACGCATACAGAGCAGAATTACGTAGAAAGTTGTTAGGAGATGAGACAGGTGAACTTGAGATAGCATTAAACAACATGTCATTAACTGTCCAACCACGTGCAACACCAGTTACCGTTGCTACAAGAGGAGTGGGAATAATTTGCTCAGTTGAATATTCCAGAATAAATATTGATGATGTAAAAAAAGATGGTACATTATTATATTGCATAATAGTTACATTACCTTTTTCTATAAAATACAAAACTTATTACAATAAATTTTCAACAATTTTAAAATATTGCGTTTTAACGTATCATTTAGCACTGTTAGAAATAGTTGAAAATTTTGAAGATGACGATTTGGTAACATCTGGTTGGCTTAATTGTTTCATTAAATATTTAAACGCAGGAAATTACGGTATTTCCTGGGACGACGAGTTATCCAGAGAGGAAGAGGCTCAATCTTACAAACGAAAATCAAGCGATAATTTATCTGGAGGATCAGCCGACGCAAGTTCTAGCAACAGTGGCATTTCAAAACCTAAAAAAACTTGTTTTTAAAAATAATGGCTTGCACTTATTATTACACTGGGGAAAGACATATAGTAAATAAGGATATATTGGAAAATAATTATAAGGATAAAATTTATCACATAGTTTGAAATAATATGTATGAGGGTATTTATAATAATTCTAGGGAATTTTTGGAATATAATAAAAAATTTGACGCTCCGTCATTATCTAAAAAGTATCATTGTAAAAAGGCTATTTCTTTTGTATTAAATGTAGATCCTATATCTTATTGTGATGTTGTTAAAAATAAGTTATATTTACTAATTACATTAATGCAAGGAATAATATATAATATTTTAAATAATTTAGAGACTACTCAAGAATACGAAATATTAGCAATTATTGAAAATTCAACAGTACGTGGTCTACATGTTCACTTTACATTTTTTATGAATGTTACTATTCCAAAGGCAATATAATTAAGTTACAATTAATACAATTAGTTAGTGGTACTACTGTAACGGGACTTAATTTAGTTCAAAATTACACTTATATACGTATAATGGTCTTTACGTAATTTAGAAAATACTGAAATTACAAATTATGATCAAAAAATAACAATATTTCAAACTGATCAATTAATTAAATCAATAGGATCTTATATAAATTATTTAAAAAAGGACGTTTACGCAATTTTAGGTACAACTGAAGAAATTATTAGTATGTTTTTACAATTTAATCGTTTACATATTTTTGATGCAGAGACTTTTCCAAAAAAACAAAAACGCAACGTAGAGGAAAATATATCTAAAATATATAGTTCAAATGAATTAGTTATTTTCCTAAATACTCAAATGCAAAAAGGAATATATTCTCTTCAAGACATTTTACGTAATCCTGCTAGTCAAGCATATTTACATATACCTAATTTAAATGCTATTTATAATTATGTTTACTTACAATTTATTGCCAGTTGTTACCACGAAAATAATATTTTAAAAATAATAAAAACATTTACAGATTCTCGTAAAAATTATGGATGTGCATGTCCAATATTGGAACTCTTAACTCGTAATAACATTGATTTATCTTTATTTTTTACTAATTTGTTCGAATGGTTAACTGGTAATTCAAAGAAAAACGCTTTAGTATTTCAAGGTCCACCGGATTGCGCAAAATCAACTTTTGCACGTTTAATTTGGAATTTATTTCCAATTCCTTCTAGAATAATACCAGACGGATTGTTTACATTCGCAAATTTAATAAATTCCGGTTGTGGTTTATGGGATGAACCGTTAATTGATCAAACTAATGTACAAACTGTTAAATTAATAATGGAAGGAGATGAAAGCGTCCAAGTTGCTGTTAAGAATCAATCTTTTAAAACACTAAATAAAAGAGTCCCAATAATTACAACAACAAATAAAAATTTATGGTATTTTACATCGAGTGAACAAACAGCTTTAGAAAGTCGTATGATTCATATTGAATTTTCAGATCGTATTCTTGATATGTCAAAATTTTGTAAATCTAAAGAACATTATTGTACTAATATTGTTTCAGGACCGCAAAGTAGTGGCTTTACGCTTTTTCACTCATCGGAAAGTGTTTCCGATTCCGATGCAAACGAAAATGATGAATCGTGCACACGGTATCACACTTTTGAATCCGAACACGTTCTAACTTTAATTATTTTTTGTTTAAAAATTAATGAAGATAAAATTAAAAATTGCTTTAAAAATAACGCGGAGGAAATATTCGAAAAAGTAAATGCTATTCCTATGAGTGACTTTGATTATTATTTAATTGAATTTAAAAATTATCCCAATACCATAGATAATACTTTATAATTATATACTTACTGTACTTACTATTAAGATTATATTGTATATTTGGTGTATGTAATAAATATATTTTATGCTATGAACATTTCATTTAGTAAAAGTAGATTGGTTTATTGGAATAACGAAGCTCACACTCTACAAGATACTGATACCAAGTGGGCTTTAATCAAAGTAGCGACACCAAAAAAGGAAAATGCCTTGCACAATTTCCATTCTATACCTTATAATACTTATGGTTGTTTTCTTTCTGTCAATGAGTATATATCATTATTACATAATAGTAAAAGTTTCAAACCAAAGTCAATTACTGTCAAAATTCATAATACAACACCTATTAGTATCCAGTCTGGAACACAACAAACCCAGTTAAGTTTTAACAATACTATTTATAATATTTGTCCAGAATTGTACGATCAAAGTACCATTAGAGTTGCTAAAATTTTTGAATCTCAAGATAAAGCTGAAGATTTTTATAGGTCTCATGATGGTACAGGATTTAAATCAAATGAAGCTTTAGTTTTACCATTAAATGATATCCAATATTTAATTCCTTATCCCACTAATTCTGATGCTTCTCCATGGGAAAATTCAGCAGAAGTTATTAATAATGTAGCTGGTACTCAAGGTACACCTAAAAATTATACTCCTGATCAAAATGTTGGTTTACAACCATTAACCTTGACTGATATTAAAAAAATATATTATCCAGATTTATTAATGGACAATAAACATGTAAAATTATTATATCCAGGTGAAAATTTATTAGAACATTTCATTGAATGTGACGATAACATAAATAATATTGATTGCAGTGCACCCGAATTTGCAGAACCTTTGTATATGATGGATTGTAGAGCCGGTGTTTCTAATCAATTGAATATTAAAAATAATCCCAAATTATTATTACATAATCGTGTATTCAATGTCATTCGAGGTCCATTAAATTATGCTAATTACGGAATTTACGACAGCAAAATAGAAAGAGATGCTAATGATCAAAAAAATGAAATGATTTGTAAACAATTAGTAGGTTATAAATTCAATGATATGTTTTCGAATGCTCCTCCGCAATTTTTTATTAAAGGTTTACCAATTACAGTTCAAAATAATTTATTGCAACATAGTTTTTCTGGATTTTTAACTTTAGAATTAAATTTAGAATGTGTTCCTACAGATCCTTATATACCTAGACCTTTACAATATCGTTTTGCAAATATTATGGCTGAACATCTTATAACTGGAGTTGGTGCAAGTGCTATACGCATTTATATGAAAAATAAATTACCAGAAAAATTAATGTCATCAACCATGTGGACAAATCCTTCTTTACGATTGAGAACTCCAGAATTATTGAAATCTACCACTTTTGCCAATTTGAATAATGCCCTATTTGATGAAACTGCATTTGACACTTTGAACGAAGAAGAATTACCTCAATCCAGATTTACATATTCTCTACATGGATCTGTACCAACAAATGTATTCAATAATGCTACTGAATAAATATTTTAATTTTATTTTTGTTTTTTTAACCTTGAATGTATTTTGAAATGGGCACAGGTCTATGGGTACAACCTCCCAACCCACCCACTAAAAAAATTATGGAAAACAGTGTTAAAACACTGTTTAAAGTTCAGTTTTAGGTTTTCTTTCGTTTTATTTCGAAACTAACCGTAAATGCTGAGTACTGCGTTTTTTCTAAATTTCAAGGTCATGCGAGCTATTCCTTTTCCTGTAGGCCCTTTTGGTTCGATTGTTTTAAAAATGGCTTTTTCAGACGATTTTACCCTAGTAGCATACTGCAAACTAACCTAAACTACCCTAATCTAATTATTATAGGGGTCCTCCCACCTTGGTGATGCAATTGGCGCGCGTAGCAATTGCGCCGGCACTCACTCAACAACTAACCATTTTTTACATTTTTAATTAGTATATATCTGAAAAAGTGGTGGGGAAATAAAAATTTAAAAGATTTACCAACAACGTTCTAGAACAGGATGTTGATAAGCAGTATCTGAGGTTTTTCCGCAAATTAAAATATTTGTTTGTTTGTGGTTTGACATTACGTAGTTGCTAGATAAAAATTTATTATAAAAAGAAAATATTGAAATATTTATTTATTATTAGTACAAGCAACGATGAGTGAATATAGTGAAAGTACTAACAGGTACACGCCGCCTGTCAATCTAGAAGAACATTTTATGGAAAAGTAAGTTATATTTTTTTATTTTTAACCTTAATTATTTATACCTTTTTCTTTTCAGAAATATAACTCCACCTCCACATCTGATGCCCTTAAAACAGTAAGTTATTTATTTAATGTTTATTACTTATTTATTTATTTTTTCTTGCAGAGCAATAAATTGGGCTTACAGGCGAGAATGCGAAGACTGTGGCAGGCTTTTCTGCTTTTGTTTTGTCGTCTACAGGTAATACACACAACTTTTTTTCTAATTTAAGTTTTAAATTTTTTTTTCTTTTTAGAACTCAGTCACCTTCATCGCTATCCTCGCCAATAGCATCGGAGCCTTCGCCACCGCCCTCACCCTCACTGATATCATTAGAGTCTTCCCCACTACCCTCACCAATAGCATCGTAACCTTCGCCGCCAACCTCACCCTCACCTATGTTATTAGAGTCAGGTTGCCTGCTAAAACCAAATGAGGGGGTGGTGGATTTATTAGAGTCTTCCCCAATGCCCTCATCGATATCGGAACCTTCGCCGTCAACCTCACCCTCACCGATGCTATTAGAGTCTTCCCCACTGCCTCCGTTCCGTTGCCTGCTAGAACCAAATGAGGGGGTGGTGGATTTATTCGATATGAATGAATTACCATCCCCAGCTAAAAAAGGCGTTATGTGTACATTAACACAATAAGTAACAATAAAAATTTATTTATTAAAACAACAGGATGTTGATAAGCAGTATCTAGGGTTTTTCCGCAAATTAAAATATTTGTTTGGTTGTGGTTTGACATTACGTAGTTGCTAGATAAAAATTTATTATTAAAAGAAAATATTTAAATATTTATTTTCAGTATAAGTTTATCGACTAAAGCTATTTTTTGAGTGTGTTAGTGCATATAATTATACAAAGTAAGTTATTATTATTAGTATTTAAATATGGATATTATTGATTTTTAGTTTTATATTTAAAGTTTTTTTTTTAAATTTTAGTATGGCATCATTTTTATTAAAAATTAATTCTTCAGCAGCTGCTGAAGAAAAAGAAGTAATAAAAGCGGAAGAATTGCTTGAGGGGGAAGTATATCCTATAAAAGAAATAAAAATTGTGAAAGGAGGATTTGGAGATCTGCCTCTAGTTGAACTAGAAGAGTTTAAAGTATTCCTTCCAAAGCGGATGGTCGAGGCGGTTGCTGCAAGTTTACAAGACCTCAACACCGGAAAATTTGGCCTGGTTTATTTAGGCAAGAAGGAGTTCAAGGTCGCCAAATATAAACCAACCCCAACCTTTAAAATTAGGCAAATTTAGAAAATGGATGTAAAAGTGGCCACGGTGAGTACAGACTCATTAAATTTAATATTAAATGCTCTAAAGTTGTTAACAAATAATTCTGCTCAAAACGATATTAAATTTTGGCTTAATTTAGTAAAAAAAAATATTAGACTTTGCTCACAATTAAACAAAAACAATACATTATCGATAGGATGCCAAAAAAAAATTATAACAACCATTGGACAATTAAAACGATGCCAAGTACAGTTAAATAATTTAAAGCATGTAAGGGCGGGGGTAAAAACTAACCGTAGTATGCGGATTAAATGGGAGGATGTAACTACAATGTTTAAGTCAAGAGTTCGAACAGGCATTATAATAAATATTTTACATCTAGATTCCCTTGGGTTTTTAAATGATGCATTTTTTTGTTTCAATCTAGAATAAAAAATATCTTAAAATCCATGCCACTACTTAAAGTTAACACTTGTTTTGAAAGTGATTTTCTAAAGCAAAATATTAAGTCAGAAGATATTACTGAAATTAAATATTTTAATACCAAAAACGTTGTAATAGATAGAAGTACAAATTTAAAGAATTGGTTTCAAGAAAATGTAATAGATAAAATTTTGAATAAATTAAGTGAATTTGCAGAGAAAGACTCAGGGTGGGCATTAAAAAAAGTATTAAGTTTAGAAATCAATATAAATAAATATGAGGTTGGTAACGGCTCATCTTATATTAGGCTACCTGAGGAAATTGCTAGAAAACATGCCTGTGTAAATATAAAAATTATGATGATGATGCTTGCTTTGGGTGGGCTATAGTATCAGCATTATGCCCCCCAAAATCTGCGGTGGATAGAACTTCCTCATATCCTAGCTATAATGTTTTAAATTTTGATAATATTAACTTGCCTGTGAAACTACCTGATATTAATAAATTTGAAAAATTAAATTCCCTATCTATTAATGTTTACGGGCTGGAGCTAATTGAAACGAAAAAAGGTACTCATTACAATACTGTTCCAGTCAGACTTACAAAAAATAAATTAGATCAGCACATCAATTTGCTTTTAATTCAAAATATGTATTTTCCCAAGCAATCTGATTGCGAACCACTTATAGATGTATCTGATGATAGCGAAATAACATATCACTACTGCTGGATTAAAAATTTATCTAGACTAATATCCAAGCAAACAAGTAAACGTGGTCATGAAATGTTTATTTGCGATTGTTGTCTAAATTATTTTTCTAATCAAGCAAAGTTGACTGAGCATGAAAAATATTGTATAAAAATTAACAAAAGTAAAATTTCTTTTCCTGAGTATGACTTTGTTGAATTTCATAATGAAAAATTTCAAGAAAAAGTACCATTTATTATATATGCTGATATAGAATCTATTCTTTTACCCATAAATGAAAATATTTCTATAAAGTCTTTAAAATATCAGGAACATAAAGCATTTAGCGCCGCATATTATTTTAAATGTGATTATGATGATAATTTATCGTACTATAAAAGCTATCGCGGTCTCGATTGTATACAGTGGTTCGCAAATGAGCTTGCAGAAGTATCGAAACTGGTACAATTAAAATTAAAAACTAACATACCCATGCAAAATGATATTGACTTAAAGGATGCCACTCCATCATGTCATATCTGCAAAAAAATCTTTAGGCAGGATGACATTATAGTCAGAGATCATAATCACTTCAATGGACAGTTCAGAGGTTATGCTCATCAGGTTTGTAACCTAAATTACAAAAATACCTTTACAGTCCCAGTTGTTTTTCATAACTTATCCGGATATGATTCACATTTTTTGATTAAAGATTTATCAAATTTTACAAGAATCTCTTTGCTACCGATAAACAAAGAAATATACATTTCCTTTATAGTTTACGATAATGAAACCAACATAAAATTAAGGTTTATTAGTAGGTATGGCGCCGGTTGAGACCACCCCCTCCACTTTTTTCCGACCCGCTAAGCCCCGCCCACTCCACTTTCCCGACCCGCTAAGCCCCGCCCACTTTTGGACAGATCACACGGACTCATCGTCAAATTGCGCCCCATGGGGGCCCCTTCGAATTCTAGGGGGCCCTTCGGACGGACCCATCGCCGAAAATCATGGGGCCCCAGGCCTATCTAAAAATTTAAATATCGGTCTTCTGAATAATAGATATCCAGCGACAACACCGCTGAGCTCCAGCGTTTAAACCGCGAGCTGACCCTGATACTTTGCGTAACATTGCATCATTTTATCGACTATCCAACTGTTTTGGGGGTGCGCGTAATAATATTTGTTTAAAAAATTAGACTTAACGCGGTACCACAAGATGATGACTCATCGCTAAAGGTATTATCAACTTTTAAAACAAATCTGTCTAAATGCGTTTAAAATTAAAAGCTGAAAAATCAAGGCCAAATTGTGGTATTATTAACCTATTGTGTTGTCAGAAAAAAAATATAACAAATATGATTATTTTCCGAAAAACAATGAAAAGTTTTTCTCAGTTTTGGTATGCTGCCTCATCTCTGATAAGGCGTTCAAGGCCAAATTGTGGTATTGTCACCTTGAACGCCTATTTTAAGGTTACCCGAAAAACAATTAAAACCGTAAACTGCACTCCCTGTAAATTTAATTTAAATTAATTAGGTCGAATTTAAGAATTTTTAATATGGTTGTTTAGCTATTATAAAAGATTTTCATTAACGAACGTTATCGAAAGGGATTTGATAAATATATAAATATGTAGCTAATATAACCATGCAGGAAAAAATTAAAATTAAAATGATTGACCTTAATATTTTTTGAGTTGACTTTAAACTGTTATTAATATTTTTTTTGCTAAGTAACCCTATAATCTAGGTAGAGCCGCTGAAAATACTGTCACAAAACCGATAGAAAAACTATAAATAATAAATACTGCAAAACCGATAGAAAAACTGCAAAAACTGCTATAAAAAACTACAAAACTGCTAGAAAAAC
>OV121142.1:15274013-15310013 GCA_921294245.1 Brassicogethes aeneus | reverse complement strand
TGTACACTATTTAACATCACGCAGCATGGGTACATCAAAGGAAGATCCATTGACACGGCAGTATTCAATTTTACGAATAAAATTCTTCAAGCTTTCGAATCACGGGAATGTGCAATGGGAATCTTTTTAGACCTTTCTAAAGCCTATGATTGCCTAAATTATGAAGTTCTGTACTTAAAACTGTGTATTAGAGGAATTGCACTCGACTGGTTCAAATCCTACTTAAGCAATAGAATGCAAAGGGTGTGTATAATAAGGGACTTAATTGCCTATTACTCTGAATATGAAAATATTAAGTTGGGAATTCCCCAGGGTAGCGTGTTAGGTCCTTTATTGTTCATTATATATGTAAACGATATATCAGCAAATATAACCAATACCAGTCAGAGTATGGTGAACTATGCCGACGATACAAATTTACTTGTGGTAGGTAAAACTTCTTTGGAAGTTGTAAATAACTGTAGTATGCTTGTGGATGATGTTTGTCATTGGTTTAAATCTAATAATTTAACTGTTAATAAGGAAAAAACAAATATTATATTGTTTAGAACCAAACTCTCCAACGTAATAGTCCCTTTTTTTGTTCAGGGTTTGCCAATTGCATTTACGAGTGAGACTAAATTCCTGGGTGTTCATCTTGATGAACACCTTGATTGGTCTCCTCATGTGATGCAGTTGTGTAAAAAACTTAGTAAAGTTGTATATACAATTTATGTACTTAAAAAATATGTTGATGTGAGAGTCCTAAAAACAATTTACCATGCCAATTTTAATTCTATTTTAAGATATTGTATTATATTTTGGGGTTAATGTGTGAATTCAAATGATGTTTTTTTAATTCAAAAAAGAGCACTTAGAGCAATTCTTAATTTTAATGCTACCCAAACGTGTAGGGGTTCTTTTAGGTATAGCAGAATTTTAACTTTTGTGGCTGTATATATTTATGAAGTTTTAATATTTGTTTTTAAAAATTGGAATGTCTTCTCTAGTCAGCTATCCAATAGGATTAATAGCAGACACAATGTTATGAATATACCACCTCATAGATTAGCAATATTTAAAAAAGGATGTTTTTATACTGGTATTAAAGCATATAATAAGTTACCTTTACATATTAAGAATTGTAGATGTTTTAAAGAGTATAAAAAATATATATTGGAATACTTAATCGAAATAGAACCCTATACTCTGGATGAATATTTTAATTATGTGCCTTAATATTTATTTCTACCAATTTGTTAATCTGTATATCCTGACTATATTTCTGTAAATATGTGTATATTCTTATGTGTATATTTATAAGAAATAAAATTATTATTATTATTATTATTATTATAAAATATCAGATGAGAAGGATAAATTGTTATTTTGACGTCTGCAGTTTATACCCATTTATAAATAAATATAAAAAATATCTCCTTGGCCGTCCTAAGACTCATGTTGGCGACGAAGCGTGCCGGAAATTGCCCATGGATACGATAGAAGGCATTATTAAATGTTCGGTTCTTCCACCTAGAAATAACAATAACAAAGCTTGTGTAGAGTCATTGCACCAGGGACAATGTCTGCATTAAGAAAATATAAATTATTGGGAATAATTTAAAATAATGAACTAAAATGCCTAAAGACATTTTAATATAAATTTAAAAAATAATACAAATTTTAGAGAATATAAATTATTGAAAATAATTTAAAATAATTAACTAAAATGCTTAAAGACATTTTAATATAAATTTAAAAATAATAAAAATTGTGTAAAATATAAATTATTGGAAATAATTTAAAACAATTAACAAAAATGCTTTAAGACATTTTAATATAAATTTAAAAATAATAAAAATTGTGTAAAATATAAATTATTGGAAATAATTTAAAACAATTAACAAAAAATGCTTTAAGACATTTTAATATAAATTTAAAAACAATAAAAATTAAGAAATTATAAATTATTGAAATCAAAATCTCTAAATTTGAATATCATTCTCCTTGCTGTTAAATTAAAACATGAAATTAAATGTTCGTATTCGTTCTCCAAAATGATATTGTTGAAATATTGAGAAGCCATGACTGCACTAGTCAAAAACACAAATAATATACGAGTAGTAGTACTACTACTACGAAGAGCTTTCGGTATACTGTATAGATGCACCAAATGATTTTTTCGATACCCCGCCCACTAGTCCGACATAATTTTTGGGGGTATGGCTCATTTTTCAGGTATAAATAAGTTTTTAGAAAACTTTCTGAAATTATTGCTTATATTCAACTTGAATATAAAGTGCCTTTTTTGAAAATTGTTCCTAAAAAAACAAAAATCATCTTGACAGAGTATGGGAAGAACTTATTATGGATTCTCCCAAGTATCGTGAGAAAATGGGGAACGCATATACGCCAAAATCTCTTAAAGATCTCTGCAGGCAGGTTGTGAATTCGTATTTAACTGTGGCCGAAATAGTAAGTGGAGAACTACCGGTGATTCTCAACGGTGAAGTGATCCAAAACAGAATTGTCGATTTCATAACGGGTCATGAAATCGACAACTCATTAGTACGCAGACGAGATCTGAGAAATATGCAGATTGACGCTAAATGGACCAAAAAAGCGGTGGAGCTGTTATGGGGCCGTAGGTTTAGCATGCGTGCTATTCGCCCCATAATGTTTATCCCATATAGAGAATATTACTGCACCATCAATAAATTTTATTCTACTACATATGGGCATATGTCCAACAGCTGCTGGGGTGACACCTATGTTCTTAACAATTTTAACTTATACGACTACAACATAGAACATAGGCACTGCTTGGAGTTTGAGGAGATTTTTGAACCTATATTTATGACCCGAAAACTGTTGCAATTTCTGCAATCGTCGGGTCTTATTCGACATTGTACGGGCAGGTATATGCCATTTATATAGTATAGAGTCCGCGGAAATCACAAACGCTAGCGATAGCGATACACAGGACGATGACAGCGATGATACCGACAATGCGAATAAATGAACTGGTTTTTTTTTTAAGTAATATTTATGTATTTTATTAATTTTTTTTCAATTATTTTTCTTAAATATAATTAAAGATTTTGACATATTTTATCTTGTATATTTTTTAGTTTATATATTTATTAGGTTTAATTATATTTTAGAGTAAATTATATATATAAAGGGTGATTTATTTAGACCTTTTTTTTTAATTCTAAATAAAATGCATAAAATGGAATTGGATGGCCGAATCTTTATTATGATCTGAAAGAACGATCTTTGACATTTATTATTTTTAAATAATTTCATTTAAATGCTGGCCGCTTACAGCGTGGTCCATTGGGAAGGTCCAATTTTCGATCACTCTTTCTAGCATTGCGACCGGTATCTGCCCAATTACCCGAGTAATGATTTCTCAATAAAGCTATTGTTTCGCGCGCTGTGTGTGCCGTAGCTCCGTCTTGTTAAATCAAAAGTCTTCGTCGATAATCCAGCTACGATTCAGGACTAAGAAGCCAACATTACTCGCCTAATTGGATTGGATGTTGGATGAGCAGTCATATTTTTTGGCATAACTATGAAATACCATTATGCAAAATGCCCAATCTTATACAAATATGTGAAAAACCTGTACGAAATAGTTCAGAAATCAGCGAAATTGTTCGTTTCTTGGTACAAGAAATGCGAAGCGTATGTTCCTCTCCCTACCGCATTCCGGCCTTTAAAATTGTTTGCCATAAAATGGTTGAGAAGTACCCATCAATTAAAAACATGGACGATGATTTACGTACTATTGGTAATGGAGAGCATTCTTTGTACTATAAATT
This sequence comes from Brassicogethes aeneus, assembly GCA_921294245.1. Lineage (NCBI taxonomy): Eukaryota > Metazoa > Arthropoda > Insecta > Coleoptera > Nitidulidae > Brassicogethes > Brassicogethes aeneus. The sequence continues at coordinate 15,306,207 of OV121142.1, read as the reverse complement.
ATTGGATAGAAATGCGTACCTTAATAGAACCCATAAACAAAAGTCGCCTTTTTCGAACTCGAAAAGGGTAAAAAATGCAAGGGCATCTTGTCCAGATTGGAACCCAAAAGAGTTAGTAAGTTCTGACATTATTGAGGATACGCAAGATTTTTACCTGTTATAATTTTATTTGGTAGATTGCATTTTTAGATGTTTTCCTCAAAGATGAAGAAAAAAAGTTGTTTTTGGTTACATATTTCCACGTGAATTTCTTTTGTTTTGGTGTAGATGTTTATTTAGTGTATATTATGTAAATGTATATCACTATTTTGTTAAAATAATTCTAATAATGTTTACTAAACGCCTTATTTTATGTATAATTTCGTACCAATATATTATACAAATTCTAATAACAGTGTTTATTTTGGATGGCTATGACGAATATATACGTCATAACTAAGGTCAATGGGTAAGACGTATATATCCGCATGCGTAAAAAACTGCGTCCACCTGGAATGCAGCTTCCATTTTTACTACCGGCCTAAGAGGTTAATGTTTTTGTGCCGCAAAGAAAATATCTAAATAATTTAAAAGATCCACCGTCTTGGGAAAATTTTATAACTAAATGGCCCTTTATGGAGAAATCTGAAAATAGCATGGCATTCTTAGGATTTAAAGATTACACCGAAGAGAGGTTAATGCTGTCTGCATTACTACCGCCACCTCCAGCTGTTCCAACAGATTTCAATCGGAATTTTACTTTTATATTGGACCTTGATGAACCCTCTTTTGGACTTCCAGAAGCCGAAGTAACCAAAGTAACCGAACAAGTAGATAGTTTAAAAAACAAAATTATCAACAATTGCGGTAAGGCAGAAAGAGTACAAAAATCGTGTATTATACTATTTGCCGAAGTTTACCGATAACACAAATCGAGGACCTGAGGGCTGAACACAAAGGGAAATTGACGAGACGTACTTTTGGCGATGGAGAACATTCTTTGTACTATAAATTATTGGATAGAAATGCCTACCTTAATAGAACCCATAAACAAAAGTCGCCTTTTTCGAACTCGAAAAGGGTAAAAAATGCAAGGGCATCTTGTCCAAATTGGAACCCAAAAGAGTTAGTAAGTTCTGACATTATTGAGGATACGCAAGATTTTTACCTTATGGACAATAATGCCAAATTTAATGTTTTTGTGGCGCAAAGAAAATATCTAAATAATTTAAAAGATCCACCGACTTGGTAAAATTTTATAACTAAATGGCCCTTTAAGGAAAAGTCTGAAAATATTAATTGACACTTTAAACAAATGGCAAAGCTGCAAATAGATGATGTAGATAAATTATTTATTGAGAAATCTAAAAGGATAATACAATTTTATCATAAGGATATAAATAATGAAGGTACTTCTTTAAAACTTGTGGCAAACCATTTTAAGGAGAACTTAAAAGCATTTACAAAGAGGTTGGTAATTTAATAATAATATTTAATATTTTTTTAATAAAAAAATGTTTCAGAATTAATTTGCGATATAAAACTGTACTCTTCCCGTAATAATTGAAGTCATTTTTAACTGCTAATATTTTAGATTAGGATTTTTTATTTTCATATAATTTAAAATTGACGTTGATGTCTTTTTAAAATCGTAAAAGTGTAACTTTTCCTGCTCAGGCGTGCAAAACTGTCACTTCTCCAGTCTGGACGGGCACACAGTGGCCAATTTTGATCGAAAAACAAACTTTTTTAAATAACCTATTTAAATATTATCCAATTGATATGAAATTTTGTTCATTTACTAAAAAAAGCCGTAGAATACAGTAATAAATTTATTTTTTACCTAACTAACCACCCAAGAACCCTTTATAATTTGAATAATATATGTTGTCTGGTGTATCTTAATTTAGATACTCTATAAAAAACTAGATTACTTTTTCAAAAATTTTATTACAAAACTAAATTACAATTTTGTAATCGGACTCTTCCGTTTCATTTTCATCATCTTCTACATTCTCCTCGTCCTCATTTTCATAATCATTTTCGTCGATTAATATAAAAGGCTTGTAATCTTTTCTTTTTCTTTTTAATTGCCAAACTATTTAAATATGGATCGGTACTAAATTAGTACTACTAATTATCAATCTATTAAAAAGATCCTTATTCACCCCAAATTTACTTTAGACGTAAAACTGTCTCTAAATTTTCGGATGTCTTTATGCTTAGCCTCTTGAGCCATCGGACATCTCTCCAATTGGCAATATTGCTTCATCAATTACGGAAGAACCATGTATTAAAATGGTATGTACAGATGTTGGCATATATATGCCAAATTATATAATACCAGCTGTACAATTTAACAAATTTTTTGGCCGTCGATAAGCAATATTTTTTGAAATGTACAATATTAATTTGATAATCTGATAACTCGCAAAATAATAGAAAACATTTTTAAGAGATCTTCATCGACTCCGGTAATTTCCTCAGACAAAGAAGGGTCTGCAAAAAATCGCCTGGCTGTGTTTTTATCATTAGTGCTCCCGTGTCCTTGTCTGACACAGTCCACTAGAATTCCCATCCTTGACCGAAGTTCCTGTTGAATTTTCTTTTTCCTTTCAGAGAATTTAACTGTTTTTTCTTTAGTAACCTTCCACGTTTTTAGTTTTAAACAATATGCTACATGAAGCAAACATTTAATAAACCGAATATATGCATGTAGCGTAGACAGTCCATATCTTAAATTTTCTTGTTTTTCCGGAAGATTTAAAACTAAATCTATGTTATTCATTTTGGATATTTTTACTCCGCATATGTGGCAAGTTATACTAGACGTTCCCGTTATCCAATCCAAGGAAATTTGGTTATTATTAATAAGGTTCATCATTTGCTCGCAAAATTCAATTCTGCGATCGGTATCATCCCCAATTAGTTCCTGTACTGCTTGCATCTTATACGGATGCATTTTTGAAGCATGTAGTAACTTCATTACAGTGGTGTGGCTCAAATCGTTCTCGCGAGCAATTTGTCGAGCTGAAGTAACAGGATTTTCTTGGATTGCTAATAGTACATTAAGCTTCGTATTGTCTTCAACGATAGGCTGGCGTTGTCTAGGAATATTTCTTACATGACCATTTTCGTGATATTTTGCTTTTACTTTACTAACAGTCCCTTAGCAAATGTGAGGCAATTCTGGGTGCGTTTCATTAAATAATCGTGCAACTTCTGTCTGATTTCGACATCTATCACCAAATCCAATCATCATTAGAATCTCAATACACAAAGTTTCAGTTAAATAAGACACGTTACTTGCAACTAATTTTAAAGAACTAAAATACATTCTTTCGGTTGAATATACAACGTTTTTGGTGGATTTAAAAAAAGGATTTATTTCTTTAAGGTACCAAAATAAAATAATTAAAAATTGCATATATGTATAAATTCCTATTAAAAAGAGCTTTCAAATGATGTATCACTTGATATACCTTTGCATTTAAAAAATAAAGTTAGGGTTGGTTGCACCCCAAAGGGTGGTTTCTTATATTTTTAAGATTTACCACAATTTACCCAGGTAAATTTATAAATTGACCTGTTTTTGGATTTTTTAAAAAAGTAAGTGGTTTTCAAAATAAAGAATTTATTCCAGTTAAGATTTCCACCCTGTATAAATATTATAAAGAAATGGTTATTAATGCAAACATTTTTTGCGTTTTGTTTTTTATACCAATGCTTTTTCGGGGTAAAAACAATAAAATTAACATTCTACATTAAAAGTCTATAAAAGTATTTATGCAAATCTCATTCATTCATTATTCGATCACCGGTCAAACAGCAAATTAAATTTTCAAGTAAGTAATCCCAGAAGGATTAGTCTACAAAATTATTCTACAGTTCAGGTAATCAGGAAATTTAAGAAACAAACATTTTTGAAGGTGTACAATTTATAGGTATACCTATAAAACGTATATTAAAGCCTTTGGTATAATTATTCATTCACATGAGAGTGAATTTTAAACTTGAGCAGACAGGATACACCGACGCTGAACTGAGTAGGCGTAGGTCCCCTTATATGCTTCGTTTTTTGTTTTACCCCGTGAATTTTGTTGCTACTTTCTGTTATTCTACGTGCACGAGCTTAGTGATTATTGTATGTCCGTCCATATTATTTCTATCGTGTTTATATCATATTTTATTGTATATTTATTATCATGTGCTTGTTACAAATTTTAATGACACAAATAGCATTATGCTTATACATATAAGTTGCTATTTCTTGCCAAAATCCGAGTTCCGTAGCCTTCGGCCGCTGCGAAGGTTTTACTACGAAAACAGGGCGTTCTCAGGCTTTATAGCCCAAGCAACAGATCTCACAAGCCCCGCCCCCCATTCTTTGACCACTCATTGGTCAGCCAAATATTTTCACCTCGTGCACCGAAATTGTTCGTTTTCTCGTATATTTATTGATTTTAAAAACTTTTTTACAACTATTTGTCCAATTTTACACACTTTTATCTATTTATATTGTTTCGTCCACATATTTTAACGCATTTTTAATACCAAACTACCAGCCCAAGTGCCGCTGCTCTCGAGCTCGGCAAAGGTAGTTCAAACAGCGCGGACGGAAGACTTAACGTCTCAGTCTACCCCATTTGGTGCAACTTGTGATCCTAATCAATTTTGCCCAAAAATGTCACATAATAAGGACCTTTTCTACCAAGATTTCTCAGCCTCGGGCTTTTCAAAATCAAGCAAATTGCAACGAACCCCGGTAAAAGGCTCCAAAAATCCAGCCTTGCCCCAGATCAAATCTGATCGGCCCAAGGAACCATCCAAAAAGAAAGAAAAAGACAAAGGAAAAGCCCCAGATAAAACCCAAGACCCAATTAATCCTCAGGAAAAAGGTAAAGCCTCGATCTCACCGAACATCGAAACAAAAATTGCAATGTTTCAACAACAGGGTAAAAACCCACAATTAAAACCCTCCATCCTGGGACACATCAAAAACCCCGATGATGACCTACTAAAAAAAGAAAATGCTAGACTGGCTGGCTTGGTAGAATCTCTCACAGCCCAATTAGCGTCTCAAACTGAAGTGCTGAAAGACCAATCCAGCCAAATAACATCACTACAACAAGATCGAAACTCTCAATGCAAACTTCATTGCATTAAAAAGTTCCGATCTTAGCAAGGCCTCCTCTAACCTGGCCTTATCTCAAACCACCCCGGATCGAGCCATTAAACGAAGAAGGTCAAACTCACTGCACAGGCCAAAAAAATCGGGAAAAGAAACTCAGCACATATTCCAGACTTCAATAGACGACTTCCCATTGCTACCATCAGCAACCACCTCTACGGCACTAACCTATATCCCCCCAAATAAAACGCCCCACACTTCAGTATCAAGACCAGCCACAAATAACGCTGCCCCCTCCAGCTACACCCCTCCAGACCAACAAACCCCGTCAACCTCACAAAATCAAGCTGAACACCCATAGTCCTTGTCAGAAAGGAAAGATGGAACATGGTAGCAGCCGAACTCGCAAAAAATGGCTGGAATTTTACAAAAGCCATAAACACCGCAAACGGCATAAAATTTTTCCCAGTCGATATATCGGACTACCGTGCCATCACGAAATTTCTGACTAACAACTCAGAGGAGTACCATACTTACCGGCTACCGGAGGAACGGGAACTGCAGGTGGTACTAAGGGGGCTCCCTGTTGAAATCCCAACCACTCAAAAACTCCTGCTAAAACTTCCACTTGACGAGGATAGGATCTATAACATGGAATATCTATGCAGGATCCGGGTAAAGCTCTAGAGAGAAAATCTTCAGTGGGGCAATGCTTTAGATGCCAAAAATTCGGTCATTCCCAGACCAAGTGCTCAGCGGAATACCGCTGCGTAAAATGCGCCGGAAAACACGCAACCTGGGAATGTACCAAGCTTAAAGACACGCCACCCAAGTGCGCAAATTGCGAAGGCGCCCACACGGCAAACGCTCCGGTGTGCGTAAGAAACCCGAATGCAAGAAAGCCAAACACTCCACAGGCCACCCCAGAAAACCCCCCTTCCCGTATCACGACAACAGTAGGCACACAAGCACCATCTTACAGCCAGGCTCTAAACCAGGGTGGCATACCCACTCCCCCTTAGACATTAACCACTGACCTAGCCACGATGATGTCCACACTTATCACCACTATCCAATAAAATGGCATCGCAAGACAAAACTTTAACGGAACTATCCAGGGCAGTCTTTAACCCGGTGAAATGCGCATAAAAACCCGAAAACAAACGCAACTCAAAATTATTCTGTGGAATACAAACGGCATACGTCCCAGAAGGCTCGAACTCGAAGCTCTATTGGCTGAAATTTCACCAGAAATCGTGCTGATCACGGAAACAAGGCTTGGCCCCACCCACACTTTCAAGATGCCAAATTATGCTGTCTACAACCACCCAAGGCAAGCTCAGGATGGCGGAGGGGGTCATGATACTGTTGAAGAATTCAGTCCCCCACTGTGCCGCCCCCTTTCAACAAAACAGCGTCCTAGAAGCGGCCGGAGTTTACGTTGACACTACCTTCTCAGGAAAACTAAAAGTCATGTTTGGGTACCTCCCCGTTAGCCACCCTTTCCCCACAATCGGTTTCCAGGATGCACTTGCAGAAGACACCCCTACAATTCTGGCCGGTGACTTCAATTCCAAACACGTCTCCTGTAATAGCCGCACAACCAACGTTTACGGGAAAAAACTATTTACGATTGCTGAAGACTCGGACTGGGACCTGATCGGACCCTCAGACCCCACTTATTTACGGCCAAGTCACCCGCCGGATGTCCTGGACATCGCCATATATAAGAACTACCAACATGATATCACGGCCAAAACCCTTACGGGCACCACTTCCGATCACAGCCCAGTCTTAATCCATCTGGGACCTCACTCACCCTCCCAAGACACCGCAGACAGAAGAATCACGGACTGGCACGTGTTTTACAATCTTTTAAGTTCCACCAACTACCCCATATCTCCCCTAAACACCCCCCTGAAATTGAAAGTCGAGCAGAGTCCATCACGACAATAATACACCAGGCACTACGAACCGCCACTAAAATCATAACCACCCCCATAACAAACCCCCTTGCCATCAGAGCGCTCATAAAGCGGAAAAGAGCTGCCAAAAAAAGAGCCGAACGCACCTTAGACCCTAGAGAAAGGAACGTTTTCAATCGTCTCTCAGCTGAAGTAAAGACGGCTCTTGTTGAACACAGGAACAAGAACTGGGAGGACACCCTTCAAAACCTCGAAACGGCAGACAATAATATATGGCGTATTGTCAGAGGCCTAAAATCCAAGGATCCTACCCAAATTCAGCCAACTCAAGGACCGGCGGGCCTACTATTTCAGAGCCAGGAAAAAGCCGACTTCTTTGCCCAACATCTCGAAGAACAATTCACAACAAACCCACCGCTTCCTAAATACGCTCAAGAAGACCAGGCAATGGCAGAATTTGTCGACGATTTTATCCTAGATCCGGACGAAGAGGAAATACGCCCTTTCTCTGCTAATGAAATACGTACAATCATCGCAGGCCTCAGAAATAAGTCCGCAGCTGGAGAAGACCAAATCCCCAACATCGCACTCAAGCATCTCCCGGAACCAACAATCATCCAACTCCGAATTCTTTTTAACTCCGTAATAAGGACCAAACACTTCCCCAGCTGCTGGAAAACTGCTAAATTAATCCTCATCCCCAAGCCTGGTAAGAACCGATCAACCCCTGAAGCATTCAGGCCAATATCGTTGCTCTCAACATTATCCAAGCTTCTCGAGAGAGCAATTAAACTCCGTCTGGACCAGGAGATCATACATAAAAACCTGCTACCTGAGGAGCAGTTTGGCTTCCGGAAGCAACTATCTACTGAGCTCCAAATACTCAGGATATCCGAGAATATTACCCAGGCCATGGACCTCAAGCTGAAGACCGGCATGGTTCTGCTAATAAAGCTCATAAATATGGAACTCTCAAACCCCATGGTAAAACTTATTAAGTCCTTCCTCGAAGATCGCACCTTCTCAGCTACTATTGAAGACTCAAAATCAAACCAAAGACCCATAAGTGCAGGAGTACCTCAGGGGTCAGTGCTTGGACCAACATTATTTAATCTATTCATGTCCGACCTTCCACGCACCCCAGGCACTGACCTTGCACTCTATGCTTACGACACAGCAATAATCGCCAGAAGCACCAACATACATATGATTCAGACTAAGTTGCAAAAGGGACTAAAACGGATCCAGGACTGGGCAGACCGTTGGCGATTCAAAGTAAACCCTGATAAAACCCAGGCCATCTTATTTCAAACCGGCAGATCTCTTCCGCAAACTACCACATACAAAGGCACAAATATTCCCTGGCGCCCCACTGTCACCTACCTGGGAGTAATCATGGACTCCAGAATGACTTGGCGCCCCCACATCGAAGAGACCCGCAGAAAAATCCGAGGCACAAGCGCAGCGCTAAGACCACTGTACGCAAACCCTGCCCTCTCTCTGAAAAACAAGCGCCTGATCTGGTTGTCCATCCTTAGACCAATTGCCACTTATGCTTGTCCTGCGTGGTCCACAGCGGCAAGAACGCATCTCAACAAACTTGAAGCCCAACAAAGTCGCTTTATGAGAATCATCACATCTGCCCCATGGTTCGTAACGAACGCGCAACTCAGAAGAGAGCTAGCTCTAGAACCGTTACTCACCACAATCGGCAAACTGACGGAAGCGACACTGTTAAGAATCGAGTTGATAGACTACTCTCTCCTTACCGCTTCAATAGACTACAACCCAGTTAATCGTAGAAGACACCGCGGAGCCCGGGGGGCAGTCGAATCACTTCTTGATTAGACTACCCAATTCACTATTTTGTTTTTCACTATTTTGTTTTTCCTAAAAAGCTTGTTTATCTGATTTCGAAAAGATGGAGATGGGTAAAAAAAAATAATAAATAAATAAACTAAAATAAAATAAATTAAACTATTAGATACAAAAACAAAAAATACATATACTATAAAAGCCCAAACAAACTCTAAGTCATGAATATAAACACATTTACAATTAAGTACATATTTAAAAGAGGCATACCACACCCATCTCCCACCAATGCAATAATACATTATACTCTCATTCTTAACCACTAAACCAGCTGTTTCAGACCCCAAGCCAGGACGGAGGCCCACATGTTTCTCCATAGCTACAATCCAAGGTACAATCTATGCAGACAGCGGGAGTGCAGTGACTTATTATAGACACTGATACTCCCGTTCCCCTGCTATATAATATTTAGACCGCTGGCGGCCCAAATACCGTTACTATCCCGTCCTTCCACCCCACAACCAAGTTTGCGCAAGCAAACCTCCACCACCAAACCCAATGCATCCACTCCTATCCAAGAGAAAGGGTAAAAGGTCCTACTGACCTACTCTTGCTCGGGTTCAAGCCCAGTAGCCCCCCTTTGTTGTTCAGGTCACATTACATTACATTACATTCATTAGTATCGTTTTGTGTCTTAGACAATAAACAAGTGATTTTTTAAATTGTGATACAAATATCTTTTTAGTAAAAATGTCCAAACGTGATTATTTAAAAAGACTCAAACTTGTTATTAAGCTGAAGAACGTGAAGGATTCCGGAAATAAATTGAAAAAACTTAATAGATGTTTGGAAGATCCTGGAAGTATGAATAAAATAATTGCTCGATGAAATTAAATGTAACTCGATTTAGTTTATAATAACCGTAAAATAAAACTAATTGGATAATTCAACTAATTGGTTAAAAAACCAAGTTAAAATATAAATTTACTGCTGAACAGGTATTTAATCTTGATGAAACGGGAATAACGACAGTCATGAAACCTGTGAAAGTTGTCAGCAGTAAGGGAAAAAAGCAAGTTGGGCAAGTGGCCAGTGGAGAACGTGGTGAGCTCGTAACGTTTGTTGGTATTATAAATGCTATTTGGTCTACAATTCCTCCTGTGTTCATTTATCCACGTATAAGAAATGTAGAACAATATTTGATTAACGGACCATGTGATAGTGTGACCTTTGGTAATAAGTCTGGCTGGATGACAGCAGACTTATTTTTAGATGTACTCAGGCATATTGTAAAACACGCACGTTGTTCTCAAGAAAACAATATTCTTCTAATAGTGGACAACCATGCATCTCACACTTCTGTTCCTGCAATCCTCTACTGCCGACAAAATGGAATAGTACTTTTATCGTTCCCGCCGCATACAACTCATAGGCTACAGCCGCTGGATGTGGGCATTTACAGCCCCTTTAAAACCAAACTGTCTGTTGCATGCATCGACTGGATGCTAAGTCATCCTGGGAGAACCATTTCTATAAGATACATTTCTGAACTTGCTAACAAAGCCTATTTAAATTCATTTACGCCGGAGAACATAAAAATTTCCTTTAAAACCACAGGTATATGGCCCCTTAACAGACTTTTACTCACAGATGAAGACTTCGCTCCCAGCTCTGTTACTGAAATACCACAAGAGGACACAGAATCAACTGTAGATCGAGAAGGAAATGCTATTGAAAATAATGAAACCTCTGAGCGAGTTGCTAATAATGAAAAGACAAGTACAGATGAAGGTAATGGGGTGAAGACAAGTTTTTTAAATGACTTTCCCTACCAAACTAGTGCTACATCAACACCTGTTAAGCAATCTTTACAATCGACATCAAGAAAACCTGTGCACTCTACATTAAAAGAACCTGTCCCATCAACATCAAAACATATTATAGCATTGGCATTAAAAGAACGTGTACCATCACAATCGAAAGAACCTGCACCATCGGCATCGAAAGAACCTGTACCGTCGACGAAAAGTCGTTTATTGGAACAAATTCGGCCCTTCCCTAAGATTGATTCATGTAAAAGAAAAAAGAAAACTAGAAAACTAGAATCAAAATCTAGAATATACACTGACACTCCTGAACTGAATCTCGAACAGAATTTGGAAATGGAGAGAAAAAGGAAAAAAATGTCCAATAAAAAACATGTTAAGAAAGTTTTTCAAGATGACTCGTCATCTAGCGAATCTTCATTTACTGCAAATGACACATCGGACGAAGAATCATTTCATTCGCTACAAGCTTTAGAACAGGATATAACTTTTGATATTAATGACTTTGTTTTGGCAAGGTTTAGGAAAGACAATAAGAAAGAAGAATATTGTTATTACATTGGCAAGATTTTAAATATAAAAGAGAAAATACTTCAAGCCACATTTTTATTATCCAACAATTCCTGATATCAGTTTGCTTTCAATCACGGATATTATAGCTAAGCTGTCTGCTCCAACCAAGATTGGTACTGCTCGAGTTTTTTCATCTCTGCGTTTCAATTATAATTTTCAAGGCTACGACTTGAGATAAATAATTGTAATGTTTGTTTAAAAATAAATTTTTAATATATTTACCTACCTACCTACTAACTAAATAATTTGTTTTGTTTTTGCAGTTTTTATTTTGTTTTATAATAAATTTGGTTTAAAATAGTTCAGTTCTCTTAATTATTAACCTCGGCCGAAACCTCCACAGCCTTTGGATGAAACTACCTCACTACTGGGTTGGATTCGGCCAAATTAATATATTTATATAATTACTAAAAAAAAATAATAAAGCATATTTAGGAGCTCGTAGTTTTATTTCTTTCAATCATACAAGTGCTGTAATGTGTTTTGGCACTTACATAACTTTATTTTTGCATATAACCTCTTTATTTTCTTGCAAAGAGTCATAAGTAGCCGAAACCTCCACCCTCTCCCCTACAATTAGCAGACGGGAGGTGAAAGGGGGCAAAACAATGCAGCGGGGAGGCAAAATGGGGTACCCAAAAAATTTCGTAAAAAAAAATTTTTTTAGATTGTTTTTTTCGGTTTCTAAGTTATTTGAAAATTGACTCACAAGTTCACGCTTTTAATCGAAAATAATTCTTCTGAGCCTGTAGAGCGAGAAAAAGGATGGTACAATTTTGGAACTTTTCATATGCTCATTTTTTGGGTACTCCATTTTGCCCCCCCCCCCCCGTTGCCTTGTTTTGCCCCCTTTCACCTTCTGTCTGCTACCATAAAATTAAAAAAACCAGAAAATTTGATGTTATCAAACTTTGACCTCGAATAACTCTAGAAGAAATCAATTTATCCAAAAATAATAAGAGAGCTTTTTTGTAGAGCGTTACATTTTATATAAGAAACTGCAATGATCATTGCCACAAGTTACTTTGATACAGAGGTATAAAATTCCAAACATAAAATTATTTTTCCCATGTTAATTAAATGGGAAACTAAAATAAAAACAGCGACCTCTTAGAGTTGAGCTGAGACGCCCATATTTGGTGAGGATTTTTTATATTAAATAGAATCATTTGAGAGGATAGGAGCGAAAAAAAAGTTAAATTTTATTTTTTGAAGCACCCTAATATCCATAAATAAAATACAATTATATTAATACAAAAATCCTTTTTATTTTGTTTTGAAATGTTACCGCTGAAGTATTTATAATTCTGGTAAAAAAATAAATATGTCCCCAGATTGCTTTTGATTAAAATAGTTAAAGGGACATTTTCGACAGGGTTTCCTGGACCTTTCTAAGCTTAAAAATAGTAAAAGCTCTGTTGTCGTTTAAGGACGACGCCGTCGTCACGACGGTATAATAATCTTTCACAAAGTTATTTTTAAAAATTGTTATGTTTTATAAACCTTATACTTAATGGGTTATAATTATTTTAAATCGCAAAAACATTGCGGACATGTAGAAGTTGATTTAAAGTGTTTCCATATTCTGTTGAAGAACTTTATGTTGAACATGGTATTTTTGATAAATTGACAACCAGTAAAACCGAAAATTTTCCTGGTGTTCGAGGATTCGCGTTTTTTTTTCTATACAAGACAAGTATTGTTTCTTTTCTTCACCAGCAGCATCTCAAAAAACACTTAATCACAAATGAGGAAAAGGAGAGGGATATTTGTTTTAGGAATTGTATGGCAAAAAAAACAAGAGTTATAAGGGCTTTAATTATCACAAGAACTTTTAGAACGTCTATACATTTTGTGACGCAACTTATAAAGTTTTTAAGTTCTTGTTTAAGCTAATTTAGGATAAAATCTAGAAAACTGTTCAAATAATGCCAGAGTTTAGATTAAATAAGATAAAAAATTACAACTTTGTTGGTTGGAGATTATAGCTTTTCCAAATGTAGTTAATATTAATATTATAAAAAACATTTGGTTTTGATAAATTGACAACCAGTAAAACCGAAAATTTTCCTGGTGTTCGAGGATTCGCGTTTTTTTTTCTATACAAGACAAGTATTGTTTCTTTTCTTCACCAGCAGCATCTCAAAAAACACTTAATCACAAATGAGGAAAAGGAGAGGGATATTTGTTTTAGGAATTGTATGGCAAAAAAAACAAGAGTTATAAGGGCTTTAATTATCACAAGAACTTTTAGAACGTCTATACATTTTGTGACGCAACTTATAAAGTTTTTAAGTTCTTGTTTAAGCTAATTTAGGATAAAATCTAGAAAACTGTTCAAATAATGCCAGAGTTTAGATTAAATAAGATAAAAAATTACAACTTTGTTGGTTGGAGATTATAGCTTTTCCAAATGTAGTTAATATTAATATTATAAAAAACATTTGGTTTCCAACTTGTAAAAATCCAGCCTTAAATCTTAGTTAGTTTTAAAGGTTTCTCATTGGATTTTTCAATTGTTCATCAGTTACTTAACAAAGATCTTTCGAATTATTTTGCTGTTGATTTTGACAAGTTTTCATAATAAATTAATCCAACTATCCATTTTCTTGTTTATGTATTCGAACGGACAAATGTTCTGTTAAAGCATCAAATTCTTCAAAATTTTCATTCGATAAATCTTTAAAACTTCCTAGGGACATTATTATTTCATTCTTGAATTTCAACTTCTTCAACATTTTTTGCTAGTAATTTTCCCATGTAATAAATAATCTAAAATAAAAAATAAAACCAAATTAGCCATGGTACCGTTGTTTTTTTAATTTTAAACAACCATTTTAAGGAACAATAAATCTTTATATAAAAATAATTATAAGATGTTTATTTTATTTATAAATAAATATTACATTTATAACTTTCCGGAAATGTTTTATCCGAAATATTACATTAAGATGATTTTTGTAATGTTGCTTTGCATAAACAATATAAACATTTAATTTGCAACTTTTTTGAAACATTGCAAATAATTAATTAAATATTTAGTAATAATTACATATTTAAATGATAATTAAATAATTATAATAAAATTAAAATTATTAATTAATCATTAATTTATTTATCCATAAATTATTATAAATACATATATATATATATATATATATATATATATATATATATATATATATATATATATATATATAATTATTTGTATATATATATATATAAATATATATATATATATATATATATTAGGGTGGAGCGAAATTTTTTTTTCCTTAGCCTGGGGGTGGAATTTGTAGTCTATAAAAAAAGAAAATTTTTAAAATAAAAAAAAAAATTTTTACTCAACGTCTTGAGGTGGCCCACTGAGTTTTTAAATTAAATTTCAGTTAAAATTCTTTTGAATAAAAAAAAAATTTTTGGCTTGTAATCTTCAAATTTATCTAAAAATAAACAAATTTGATCGTGTTCAACTCGAAATTCGCTCTATTGCCTCAGAAAAGCATGTTACTATTTTGTAATTTTTTTAAAAACAACAATAATGACCACAATTTTTTTTTTAAGTTCATAACTATTAATTAGCAAGAAAGAGGACACTCCGCAGTTTCCGGAACACTTTTGAATTTTTTTTTTTTATTCAAAAGAATTTTAACTTAAATTTAATTTAAAAACTCAGTGGGCCACCTCAAGACGTTGAGTAAAAATTTTTTTTTTATTTCAAAAATTTTCTTTTTTTATAGGCTACAAATTCCACCCCCAGGCTAAGGAAAAAAAAAATTTTTTTTTTTTCGCTCCACCCTAATATATATATATATATATATATATATATATATATATATATATATATATATATATATATATATATATATATATATATATATATATTATATATATATATATATATATATTAGGGTGGTCCTTAATAAGGTTATTTTCAAATTTCTTTGCTCCCAGGGGCTCAAATGCTTCCAAATTAATAAAAAAAAATTCCCTGAAAATTTGAGCTCTTAATATTAACTCTAAGATAGTGCGCATTCCAATCTAAGTTTCCTATGGAAATAACATAGGAAAAATTACTTTTGTTGTTTATAATTTTATAACTTGGGAACGAATAAATTAAAAATTATAAATCATACATATTTTTATAGAGAATTTAACGCTCTACAAAAAAGGTCTCTTATAATTTTTCCATTAGTCTATTGGTTTAAAAGTTATTCAACGCCAAAGTTTAATTTTCATATTATTATTAATATTATTATATTATTATAGGCTTTTTTGAGGCGCCGTTTGTGTCAAAATTAAAAGTGCTAAATAAACTTATTTTGTTTTATAAATAATTAATTATATGCTTTACCAAATAATTTTTTTATAAAATTATTTTTTTTTAATTTTTTTTAAAAAAAATATGATTGTTTAGCAATTTTTGTCTGGATCTCATTTTTCACATTTTTTTCCTATCTTATATAAATTTACTTTAAGCGTTTCATGCAAGGTGGCGCTCCAAAACATTTTGCAGCAATGATAAATAAAGCATAAGCTGAGATCCTATCAAAGTGGCAACGTTGTGCCGCAGATGATATAAAATGGGCGAGTAAAGACTCGTTTCTTTTTCTGTTAAACATCTCTAACTCTGTGCTTCGTTGTAAAAGGTAGGTGTTTAATTTAATATTGGATTAGCATAACTTCTAAATTGTAAATATTTTTTATTTTTGAAAGTGAATTTAATTTAATAATAAATAATAATACATATGCTTAAATAAAATAAGTTTACAAGTTTATTAGTTTATTTGTATTTACTAATATTTTTAAACCACAGTCCTTTTTTTAATCTTTAAAAATAACCTAATTGTAATTTAAAAATCCATTAATTATTAGGAAAAAGTTGTGTCAAAATAAGTAACAATAAGTAACATTTTATTTTAGATGTCGACTGTGACGAGTTTTTACGTGTTTTTTTATTTGTTTCTTCCTGCATTGGCCATTAATTATTTGCCGTGTACCGAGAATGTGGATCAACGACATATGGACCAAGCAAGGGAAATTATTCAAGATGCAACACCGGCAGGGTACATCTTGGGTGAGGTTGAAGCAATGACAACGACAGGAAGAAACCCCCATCGGTGGATTGCCACATTTACTCGAGATAACAACGAATATGAAACTGGTTGTCAGTATATTTCTGCTGTGCAAAGAGAATTTAAAAGGAGATGTCCCCAAGGAGCTGAAATAAGATGTGTGCAAGTAAAAAGTAATCCAAATGAGCGAGGTATTAAAGTAGAATTTTTAGTAAATTGTTTCTGTACAAACATTCCAAGAAGACGAAGGCGATCCTTGTGGGCCCAATGTCATGCCAGAGGGTATACACGGGAACCTGCATTGTGTAATTTTTAAATTCAATTTTATATTTTTAACCAATTTTTAATGTACCCATTTTAATGTTTTTAAATTTGTTGTAATAATTGAATCGGTGAGAAAAAGAACAGTACATGTCCAAAAATATTATTTTGACAACTCATTTTCTAAAATCAATTTAAAAGTTTAAAATGCATTTTTGTGATAAGATATCAATCATTTTACAAAATATGATTATTATATTTTATAAAATAATTGAAATATTCCCACAAAAATATATTTTGAACTAGTAAACGTATTTTATGAAATAATTTGTCAAAATTTTAGCTTTTGGACTTCTTCCGTTTTATAGTTCAACATATATTTTTGTGGGAATATTTCAATTATTTTATAAAATATAATAATCATATTTTGTAAAATGATTTATATTTTCTCACAAAAATGCATTTTAAACTTTTAAATTGATTTTAGAAAATGAGTTGTTAAAATAAAATTTTTCGACTTGTACTGTTCTTATTCTCACCGATTCAAATATTATAATAATTTGTAATAATTATTATCAACACTTCCATGTTTTGTAATATTTTTTACAACGAAGTTAATAAACATGTTTAACAGAAATTTTTGTTTTTTTTATCGTAAATTAAACAAATTACAGTTACAATTTGTAGCAGTAAAATAAATAAATAAAAATATATTTTATTGTTTATTAAAAAATAATATTATTAAAAAACATTTTTATAAGATTCATACTTCCACATCGTCATGATACATGCAATAATATTTAAACCATTCCCCACCTCAAAATCTTAAGGACATATTCACGAAATAAATGGTTTAATACTAAAGCCAATACTAAAGCTTCTGCGATGATCGCAGACCAATCTTAAAAATATTTGCATGATTTGCAAAATTTAGGCGCGAAAGAAAAGGTTTATCGGACCGATAGTTACAGAGAAGTCTGGCCGATATCTTGTTTAACATAACGTGCTTAAATTAACAAACAAAAAATGCAAAACACATTTTATTTTTTAATAAGTTTAATATTGAAGTATTTTAAATTAAAAAAGGCAAAACTTTATAAAACACAACTAGGATACCAAAACTCAAAACCCCCAAAGGATTTTAAAAAGTTTGCTCGACTTTAAAAGCTATGGCCGTTTAAAGTTTGTCTCGTTGGCGTACCTAATCTGTATTACTTTGCCATTAATATTTATTTAAATGTTTTTTTAAGGAAAATTATAATCGATGATCAAATGCTAAATTTTTATAACCAATAAAACATCCAGAAAAGTCGCATTTATTAATATTTTAGATAAAAAATTTACGTTTTATCGTATTTTTATATGGTTATATGAAAAATATGACTTATTTTGTAAAAATAATCATTTAATTAACAGCAAATAATTCCTTTTAAAAATAATTTAAAAATATTTTCAAAATAATAACAATCAATTTAAATATTAAATTTTATTTTAAATAAAAAGTTTTGAATTCAATAAGGTAAACAAATTCACACGAACTATTGCAACTAAAACGGTAAATCAAGTATTTAAGCATAATAGTAGAGTGTTAATATAAATAATATTTTTAAATATATAAGAATATTTTTATAAATGATTTTTTTGGGTAGTTTTCTAGTAGAATTGTAATATTATATTATAAATATCTATTTTCCATTTAAAATATATGTATTTTTTTATTTTAGTTTATATTTCTAACAAAGGTTAATATTATATGATATTAAATCACATTTAGTAAAAAATTAAATCTAAATCAGTTTTGCCTTAATTACTTCATTTTTTTGACAGGGTCAGGGCTTAAAATATCACTTATGCTTTCTCCAGGAATATTGCTTGGGTCATTATGTAGAACAACAA
Source organism: Brassicogethes aeneus (assembly GCA_921294245.1). NCBI lineage: Eukaryota > Metazoa > Arthropoda > Insecta > Coleoptera > Nitidulidae > Brassicogethes > Brassicogethes aeneus. Next base: position 15,287,726 of record OV121142.1, on the reverse strand, counting down.
CATTTTCCATGTAAACATCAAGGATACCCAGTGTATTTAACATCTTTAAACCTAGTAGAGTAACCACTTCTCTGAAAGATTTTGGATTTATTCCCTCCCCAAAACAAAGAACTGTTGGATTGATCGACATAGATAACAAAGTATAGGATTTTTCGTTTTTTTCATTTTTCGATGTCAAATCCAAATAATTTACTTCAAATTGTTTGGAATTTGCGAATTCCAATAAAGTTGTTTGCCGTTTGACGTTCTTGTATTTTTGAATAAAAATATCTAAAACAAAAATTATATTACTTATTGGTGAAAGGCGAAGTAAGTTAATACAGATTACGCGAACGAGTCATTCAAATGGTCATAACTTTTTGGTCTACAAAGATACCATCAACCCATCCAGACCGCATCCAGGTAATTTTTAATGTACATGAAATTGTGTAATTAAGCAGTACAAAAAGATACTTTTTTTTTATTTTTGAAACTTTATATTTTTTGTTTTACACTCTGATCCTCCAGTTTTACTGCAGCGATTATTTGCAAAATCTTCAGATGTATACATCCAACCCAATTATGGTTGGTATGGCGTCGACTTTTGCTTACGGTTTCACGAATAGGGTTTTTAAATCAATTTAATTTCTACACAGGGACTTTATTGTTAAAAGATCAGTTTATAAAGACAAAATAAGTTTGTTGTGCAATTGTACTTGGGGATTTTATTATCTTTATAGTATAGAAAGCCCTTGTTATTAACTCAAATGGGTCACTGGAATTGGTATGAAAAACCATAAAAATTTATAAGAGACAAAAAATAATCAACAATAAGTGATTACCTACCTGAAAAAAATACCGTTTGGAAGTCACTGGCGCACGTACTAAAAAGAGTGGGGGTCAGTGAGTACTGTACCACCCTATTTTGATTTTTTGACAATTGTTTTCTGTTTTGTTGTCCTCAACTTTTTTATGTTGAAGTAGTGTACCGAATTTGAACTTAATATTTTATCAATTACTCGAATTATTAAAATAAATCAATTTTAAATTTCAAACTTTATCGCCCTGTATATCGAACATGAAGCTCTAAATTGAAAAATGGTATTATAAAAGTGTAATTGTTTTAACTCAAGGAATATATGGTTAAAGGATTGACCTCTTTTTTCCAGACACCCTGTATAACAATATCAAGTGTAAAAAATGTGAAAAAATATATTTTTTTGACGATCGCGAAATTATTTAAACATATAACGAAGAAAATTATTTGCTTGAAATAACAAACGGAAAACGCAAGCCACTTTTTATTTGTTTGTGGTTTTATTTGAAATGTAAAAGTACATTTGAAAATCCAATTTGTAACTTTAAAATTGTACGAGGGTTGCCTTTTATATTTCGGGAATGGCCGAACCTGCTGATGCTATCGGACAACAGATGTCTGTATTGTTAAGTTCGACCTTTTAGACGGTGTTCTTACTTAACACGGTTTGACGTGCGGGCGCAATTAGTATTATAAACAGTCACTTGAAAAATTAATGTCGGCCAAAAAAATGGAATTGACCGGTGAACATTTTCGTGCTATAATTTTTACAACTTTAACGTGGATTATCCCAACAATAATGCATCGATGAACTTAATTTGACTTTTCGCGACAAAATGCCATAAAAAACAAGTGAATATCGGTGGTGTTCCGAATTTAATCGTGGCCGTGGTTTGCTCACCGACGAATTTCGTGAAGGTCGTCCAAAATCACTCGTTCTTGCAAAAAACATTGATGCTGTGCGTGAACTGGTAATGCAAGATCATCATGTGACATATCGTGAGATTGGGTCATCCTTGGGCATTAGTGGGACTAGCATACATTCAATATTAAATGAACATTTGGCCTTCAGAAAAAATTGTTACCGTTGGATCCCACATAATTTAAGAATCGATCAGAAAAGGTCTCGGGTCTAGTGGTTACAAGAAATGCTTAAAAAATACGAAAGCGGTGCTTCAAAACATGTTCATGACATTGTAACAGGTGACGAATCATGGATCTATGCGTATGAACCTGAAAGTAAACAGCAGTCGACTGTGTGGGTCTTTAGAAGCGGTTGATGCGTTCAAAATGCATGTTTTGGAGGTGCCTCAATCGGAGTGAAAAAAATGCTTCGAAAATTGGTTCAAGTGCATGCAAAAGTGTGTCGATCTTCATGGAGAATATTTTAAAAAACAATAAAGCCATGTACGATGATTAATTGTTGTTTGTTTTCTCTATTCCCGAAATATAAAAGGCAACCCTCGTAGTACCTATTTAGAATTAAAAAAGACAAATACTTTATTAATCGAACAGTTTGGAAATCAGAAGTCATATCGTCCTCTTAGTTCAACAACTAGATAACTTGAAATTTATAGTTTTGAGAAAATCCACTTTAAAGATTTAAAACGAAACAAATTACAGCTGTTAAGTAATCAAAAATATTTAACATCTATGATATTATCTGATTACTTAACAGCTGTAATTTTTTTGCGTTTTAAATCTTTAAAGTGGATTTTCTCAAAACTCGAGTTTCAAGTTATCTAGTTGTTGGGGCGATATCATATCATTGTTGACTCATGGTTAGGCGGCAACGCCATAAAAATATCCTCCAGTGACAGAATAAACACTGGCAACACTGTTGGACCTCAGCTTAATGTTATAATATCAACTTATACAAGGGCGGATCTCGTCTATCACTAACTTTTTAAAGGATCTCGTGTTGTGTTATATACTTGGTGTATTATTTAATTGCAAAAAATGTTTCCCCTCTGTTGGTGTACTTGCTAACAATATTGTTTTAGTTAATTTTGTAATATTGGTTTTTTCTAATATGCTATATTTTAAGTGGATCTCAGGTTGCCTAGGGTTTATCAGGATCTCACCTTTATATGAATACGTGTATATATATATATTAGGGTGGGCCAAAAAAAACTTTTAATTTTCTTTTCTTTGGGTACCATGAAAATATCGTCCAAGATGACGAAAAAAAAATTCTGATAAAGTTTGAGCTCTTAATATCAATATTAAGAGGTGGCTCATCGCGATTTTTTATTTTCCATTTAAATAACACGGGAAAAATACATTTTTTTGTTTGGAATTTTATTGCGTTTTAACGAATCAGTAAGTTGTAAAAATCAATACATATTCTTGTAGGGAATTGAACGATCTACAAAAAAGATCTCATATGATTTTTTGCATAGTCGACTCTTTTAAAAGTTATTTGAGGTTAAAGTTCAACTTTAAATAGTAAATGATGACTTTTATAGTTTTTCATACTCTATCACGAAATATTGTCTCAAAAACATGAAATATCATATTTTTTGTGAAGTTTATCGAGTGTTCTTCGGTAAAACAATACAATTTTTTCGAAATATCAATAACCGTGAAAAAAAAAACGTTTTTTTCCTATATTTAATTTTTTTTTTAATTCGAAATTTTTTCTTTACCTGAGACAAAAAAAATTAATCATATATTATATCACGTTTTTTGTTTGGTTTTTCTTAAAAAATGTTGAATGCAAAATAATTTAATGAAATCAGGAGACCGCGTAGAGGTCGAGGGGTTTTATTTTTAATTATTTTGCATGAAACTATTTTCCAAAAAGAAAAATCAAATAAAAAACTTACTGAGCATAGTTTGACAGATTAAATTTATAGGTTAAGTGATATACGTCTAGATTATTTCCATTAACTTAAGGTATGTAATAATTAATAATTGATATTTCGTAAACTAGATAATTTATTTTTTATTGTTTTTTAAAAAATGTTTGTTAAAACTTGTAAATAACACCATAAAATCGTAAACAAAAATCCAATATGGAGGCTAAAATTTAATCGTTGTTAAATAGTTCTAGTGATTAAATCGCTTATTTAAACGAAATTTATTCGAAAATTCAAGGCTTTTGATTGGTTCATATTATAATGAGGGAAATATTCATTAAAAAATAATAAATATTCTATTTACACTTGACTATTAGGTAATGTAGAGTAATAAAAGTCATGTTTCAATAATTTTTCAATTAAAATAAAAAATGTTTATTTTAATTGATAAATTATTGAAACATGGCTTTTATTACCTAATAGTCAAGTGTAAATAGAATATTTATTATTTTTTGAGAAAATGATTAATTTTTTTGTCATTACTTATGTAAAAAAAATCGATTTTTTTTTTAAATCAAGTTTAGAAAAAAAACGTTTTTTCACGATTATTGATATTTCGTATAAATTATATTTCACAAAAAATATGATTTTTCATATTTTTGAGCCAATATTTCGTAATAGAGTATGAAAAACTATAAAAGTCTTCATTTACTTTTTGAGGTTGAACTTTAACCTCAAATAACTTTTAAACGAGTTGACTAAGCAAAAAATCATATCAGATCTTTTTTGTAGATCGTTCAATTCCCTACCAGAATAGGTTTTAATTTCTACAACTCACTGATTCTTTAAAACGCAATAAAATTACAAACAAAAAAATGTTTTTTTTCCCGTGTTATTTAAATGGAAAATAAAAAATCGCGATGAGCCACCTCTTAATATTGATATTAAGAGCTCAAACTTTATCAGAATTTTTTTTTCGTCATCTTGGACGATATTTTCATGGTACCTAAAGAAAAGAAAATTAAAAGTTTTTTTTGGCCCACCCTAATATATATATATATATATATATTATATATATATATATATATATATATATATATATATATATATATATATATATATTAAAATTATAATTATAATTACATTATTACATAATTAGGTTGAAAATACCCTTAAGACCCTTAATAAATTGAAATTATTATTATTTTAAAAATATTTTATAATATTATCTTATTATTAAGGACCCACAAGAGCCTGGCATTTGCTTACTATCACCCAGGTTTTCCATACGTCCCCCTTTCACCATGGTACCATTCACGTGAATGCATTTTCTGGCATTCCGTGCACCGCCCCTAAAAGGTACCCAGGCCGGAGCTGGTGACAGCCCAGCACAAATTTAAATATCTGCAACCGAGTCTTAATTGGGTTGACCCACTAAATATGTGGGTTGACCAAATCCATGAAATAACTCAGCGAAAAACTCCAATTACACCTTTTTGTATTTGGCGTCATCGAATTTAGCGCGTTAATTGTCCCTAAACTATACCAGTGTTGCCAAAAAGATTTTGTTTTAAATCCTCTCACTTAAAAATATTAATTTAAAAAATGTTTTTAGTTTAATATTAAGTAAATTTTATATTTTATAAAATGTAAATATATTATTTATATACTATATTTTGTTACATCTTAGTAATAAGTATATATTTTTTTAAAAACACTATTTTACGCGATGGCACAGCTGTGGCGATGGTGAGATAAATTTTTATGCTTGACAACACTGCATACAATCCCATATGCTTGCTTCGCACACGATTCGTGTGACACCATAGAAAAAGAACACGATCAAGCAACTGTTATTTGCATGAGTTTTTGTGAAATATCTTTGAATATAAGTGATAAATCAAGGTAAGTTTATTGACAAAAATATCTGAAATATTGTATCCAATTTGTATGTAGGTACTAGTAAAGGTCGATGGTAGGTACTATTATTTTTCTGTATTTAATACCAGGCAATATATGATAGTGTGATACATAGAATAATGTGTATCAAATAATATGTGCATAATATGCATATTATGCTTAAGAAAGTTGTTAACATGAATTGACAATAATAAGTAATTACTACTACTTATAAGTAGATAATAGTTTCGACTTACGCCTTGCTATACTAAATACTGCATTTCTCTATAATATACCCTACATATATGTATATATACTGGGGTGTTCCTTAACACGTGGAGTGCAATGGGGGATCAACCCTATTCCCCATTCTGCTTAAATTTTGGGGACATTCTGGCCATGGGGGATCAAGGTACACTGACGGACCAAAAATTACTTGTGGCCACGCTGCATGACGTTGATGCAACATTTCAATGCAAACTGTGTGACAGCCCATTAGAGATGTATTAAGCAATATGGAAATTTATTTGGTTTTAGTATAGAAGTGGTTTTTACATAGTTTTTGATACAGCAAAAAAAGTCTAATACATTTTTACAAAGGGGGCATTCTGGCCGTGGGGGATTAACGTATACCGGCGGACCAGAAATTACTTGTGGCCGTGTCGCATAACGTTAATGCGAAATTTCAATGCAAACTATATGGCAGTCTATCAGAAATGTATTAAGCAGTATATTTGGTTTTAGTTTAGAAAGGTAAAAAAATTCTTATAAATTGTTACAAAGAATTTTTATTTTAGGTTTGAAATATGTAATTTAAAAAAACATTGTAAACATAAGTGTACAATAAATAGGTCTAGTTCCTGGAATATATGACGGTTCCTACGTGTTAAGGATAATTATTTAGGGGTGGGAAAAAAATTAACAGGGGCGCCCCCCAAATCGGTTCCAAATCATAAAAAAAATTCCTGCAAAATTCGTAAATAAATCCACAAACATTAACCTCAAAACTTGATCGCGTGCACACGTCGGTTGAAATCAATTTGAGAATAATTAAATAATTAACTAAGCTAATGAATATTACAAGTGATGAAGACGATGATGGCAACATCATCTGGTAAAAGAAAATTCAGCAGTTTGGACTTTATTTCATATGCAAGACGAAAAAATTAGAGAAATCATTGGGATTACAAAGAAAAGTAAGAAATCAGATGCACACAATAAAGAATTAAGCCAAACTAACTCACAACAGCAAACAACACCAAATAATCCTTCCAACAAATCATCAAGTTCCAACAAAAATAACTCTAACATAATGAATAAAATTCAACAAAAAGAGTATGCAAATCTCTTTTATCTTTCAACTGTGGACAACACTACCTCACGAATCCAACTGGCAGATCTTTGGGAAAAGGAGCGGCCACTCAATAGTGACATAATAATAAAAACTACAAAAGGATTTCTACTTAAGTCTGACACCTCAAAGGTAATTCTTACTAACTCTCTAAAAAAACTCCAATCAAACAAACATATCTCTATATTCACTGAAACTAAACCATACAAAACTACTTCAAGAACCACCAACTCACCTACAATTTCATACTCCTGTGTAATATCAAAAGTGGAATTGGAAATTTCTGACAATGAAATATTGTCTTATATTAAACAACAAAACATGCCAATAGAGTTCTGCAAAAGAATTACATCCAGAGCCACCAATCAGCCAACACATTTCATCCGTCTTATTACCAAAGATTCCACTACAAACGAAAAATTGCTCAATGAAGGTTTTTTTTTAATCTAGACACTATGCGATCTATCCCAGCTCGCCACCTTCCCCAGCTCCACTGCCCTGCTCCAAATGCTTCTCGTTTACGCACATTACTGACAATTGCACTATCCAACCCAAATGTCAAAAATGCAATGAAAACCACTCAGCTGGCCTTAGAAAAACTGAACGCGCTATTTTCAAACATCAGCCAATGGCTCAAAGATTGGAGGCTTGAAATTAATGCAAGCAAATCTAAATTCATAGTGTTCCATCGAAACAAGGTAAACAACATTCTATTTACAATCGGAAACCAGAATCTAAGTCCCGTGCAGACAGTGAGGTACCTTGGAGTTCAAATTGACAGCAAAATAAACTTTAAACAACATGTCAACAGTGCCAAAAAAAATGTGTCTCCAGAGCCAGCCAATTCAGATGTCTCACTTACAAAAACAATGGTATAAATCTCAAAACCGCCGCTATTATATACAAATCCATCTGCAGACCTATCTTAGAATATGCTCCTACCCTATTCATTAATTCCAAAAAACCCACACAAACAAGTTTGTTTACGTTATGTTTAAAATTTATTTTTTTTGTATAAATTAGATTTTTATGTCTTGTTTCCTTTAATTTATAAACAGTAAAGATTGTTTACTAAAGTGCCATGGCTGAAGGACTTAGGTCAATGTCCTTTTGATTGTTATTGTTATATATTATTGTTATGTATTATGTGATAATCAATAAATATCTATTATTATTATTATTATTATTAAATCCACAAAATTTATATAAACTTGTTTTTCCTATGATAGACGGTTTAGAAGTTATATCAGCCTTCTAAATTTTTTCAATTATTTCTCAAAAAACCCCTGTGGGGCACGTGTTCCCTTTTACCGATTTACCTAAAATTGTGCAGGAATTTTTTTTATGATTTGGAACCGATTTGTGGGGCCCCCTGTTAAATTTTTTCCAATAAACATAAGTCGAGCATTTTTTTTATTTTTGTACTGTTAAAGTATTGCAAGCTAATTATGGGACACCTTGTATATTAGGGTGATTCAAAATAACCTTTTTTTTTTCTCAAAAGTTTCGTTTAGGTATAAAAATGAGCCTGTAAAGAGATGGGCTCTTAATTTTGAAATTAAGATGCTCCGCATCGCACTTTTCGATTTTCCATAAGAATAACAGGAAAAATTATTTTTGTTTCTTCTGATTTTTGTAACTAACGAACGATAGGTCGTACTGTAAAGTTCATGACATATTTTTGTAGACAATTAAACGCTCTACTAAAAAAGTGTCTTATAATTTTTTGATAAATTTGAACCTTCAAAAGTAATTTAAGGTCAAAGTTCAAATTATACGAAATTTTTGGGTTTTTTAACTTTTTTGGCGAATCTACCCTACTTATAGAATATTTTTGTAGATAATTAAACGCTGTACAAAAAATGCCTTAAGTTACTTTTCAGTAAATTAACTTGGTTAAAAGTTATTCAAGGTTAAAGTGAAATTAACCGTCAATTTTTGAGTTTAAAGGGTTACTAAACTTAAATATGATGAAGAATGATATTGTTCAATTAGAAGACGGTTCATACTACCATTTTGGTTTTAAAGAAGGTCTTACATATACTTTAACTTCTAACAATATTGATGTTGCAAATCATAAATGTATTGAATTGGATATAAATGTTAATGGTTTCTTTGATTTTTTTATTAACGAATATTTAGATATTCAGGCTAACCAATTCAAATACAAAGATATATTAATTTCAGTCAGTATAAGTAAAATCATACGTGATGCACCAGCCAAATCATTCCTTTTATGTGTAAACGGCCATAATGCATAATAATAATAATAATAATAATAATAATACATTTATTGAACCAGTTAGCATAAATAATATTAAACAAAATTTCAATTCTTAGGCTAAAGAGTTCAAAGGACCAGATTAAGATTTTCATCTCATTCTTGATTGATCTTGATCTTGATTTCGGTTGTACAAAGTGTATTACAGAGGAAGAATACGTAAATTATCGCGTTTGTTATCCAAATTGCAACTCAGCATTAAGAACAGATGAAGGTTTTGTAAATAAAATATATGATGATTATCATATTAAAGACACTCCTTTGTTGGCATTGAATATTGGTTTAGTTTCAAGGGTACCTCTAGACTATATGCATTTAGTGTGTTTGGGTGTGACAAAAAAGTTACTTTTATTGTGGATAAGAGGAAATGTTTCAGTAAGAATGAATTTAAATAATTTAAAAAAACTTGATGCTAACCTATTAAAAATTAGAAGAAGTATTAGTAGCAAAGACTTTGCTAGATTACTCAGAGCAACAAATGAAATTGACAGATGAAAAGCAACAGAATTTAGGCAATTTTGCTTATATACTGGATCCATTGTTTTAAAAGACTTATTGAAGCCATCTCAGTATAAGCATTTTCTCACGTTTCACTGTGCAATTAAAATATTGATTTCCAAAAATATGAAAATTAAATATAATAATTATGCAAAAAAATTATTAATTTATTTTGTAAATTATTATGGAAAACTGTATGGTAAAGAATTAATATCTCAAAATAACCACAATTTAATCCACCTAAATGAAGATGTCCTGAAATTTGGAAATTTTGATTTATTTAGTGCATTTAAATTTGAGAACTATATGAGCAATCTTAAATAAATTCTTAAGACTTTAAACAAACCCCTACAGCAATTTATTAACAGAGTATATGAATCCCGAAAATGTAGAAAATTCAGAACATCTTCCAATCTTGAGCCATATTTTGAGCCACTTTTTAATAATAATTGTTTTGATTCATATAAAGTATTACGATACAAAAATATTAAATTTAGTACAGGATTGAAAAATAATCATTGTATTATTAGTAATAAGCATGTATTTAGAATTTCAAAAATTTTGAAGTGTGTAAATACAAATAAGACATATATTATGGGCCAGACATATGTAAACTTTGACAATTTTTTTACTTTACCATGTCAAAAATATTTTTTGAACCACAAAATGTATAAAATATAATAATCATATATTATCTTTAGTTTAATAATAATTAGTGTATATATATAAATATTACATATATGCACCTATAGAAGATGGCAACTATTGCATGTGGCAGAGCAACAAAAAATCTGAAAGAATGGCCATCATTAGGCAGGTTTCGCCAGAAAAAAATTAATTAATACTGAAAGTAAAAATTTTAGGTGAATATGGTAAGTTATTTTTTTATTAATTTACGAAGTATTGAAATATCATATTTCAAATATGTTTAACTTATTAATTATTTTAAGAAAGAAATGCATTCAATATAAAAAGTACATAACATTTTGACAAGCAGAACATTTTGTAATAGAAAGTTTCCTATACGTTGTTTATATTTCAGGGGTTTAATATCAAAACGTACTATCTTCATGTTGACTTTTAAACTTCATCATTTTAACTAAAATTTTAATATATTAACAGTTTTTGTATCTAAATTAACTTAAACAACATCTACTCCTTAATTTATAAGTTAATTTAGATAAAAAAATTGTCAATACATCAAAATTTTAGTCAAAATTGAGATAGTACGTTTTGATACTAGACCCCCTCATGGCGAACGCGAAAATGGCGCACCAACTTACTTTTTTATGCTTAAAATAACTCCTTTATTGGTTTGCAGTTATATCATAATTTTTGGGAGACCCTATAGGGTCTATTATATAATTTTAATCTTGTTTTAGTAAATTATGGAAAAGAAAAACGCGTATGCAAGACAGATGATACAGATGAGATAGACACGTCAAAACAAATAAATAAGAAAATAAAAATATTATAAAACAAAAAGTACACAGAATTTAACAAGGAAAATTAATATTAATTTGCAGTGGACTGATTGTGGATACAAGTATTTTTGTTAATTTAAAATTATTTATTTTGTTTAGAGGCACTTACATGTAATTCTTCAGAAGAAAGTGATCTAGAGGTAAATAATCAAAATGACGATAAAGACAATGACGTTAATGATGTTGAAGATACTCCAAATGTAGATCTAGAAGTAGATCAAAATGTTGAGAACAATAACATTGATGAATGTATTAATTGGTGTATTAATTTGTTTAATTAATTTTTGTATGCTTCATTTTAGGTAATTTATTTAAAGTCTTAATAAAATTTAAGTCGGAAGTTAAGTTTAAAATGGAAGCTATCCAACAGAAAATAAATGGGATGGGGTTGGAATTAGACAAAAATTAAAAAGCTTATTACCAAAAATTCTGCTTAATGAATTTTAAGAAATTAAAGATTTTTAAAAAAAATTAAAAGATGAGGCCTGTACAACACAATTTGTATGCAAATTTATATTACTATTTCAAATATAGTATACATATTTTGTTTTCAGTTTGATTTCTTGAAGTGTACTGGGGGCCGAAATGAAATCTCTTGTATTACCAGATGCCTAGAAAAAGTTTTCACAAATAATTTAAGACAATTCTGGAGTTGGATTTTAAAATCAGTGACTTAAAAATAATAAGTATTGTTAAATGTAAGTAAGATATTGTGGTATTCAGAATTATTTGATTAAATTATTTTTTTAAGCTGCTGTAAGGGAAATCTTTGCCCCAATTGCAGACGGAATTTTTGAAAAAACAACAATGGCCTGGTTCCAATTTTCAAAAACCCGCCTCATTGGAGAGCAGCTTAAAGCTCCAGGTATTTTATAGCTCTCTATAAATGATTTTAAAATTACATATGTATACCTAAAATAAAACTTATATTATACATATTAGTTTTACTTGAGGCATATATGTATTACATTACATTTGTGTTTGTCCTATTGTGTATTAGTCCTTCGGAGGGGACTTTAAGCCCGCGGTCCGTTCCTACCCCTAACCCGCACAAGCCATTCAGTTGGCTTATGGGACTTCTTAAGAAGTAAGGGTGGAACTAAAAGAACAATTTTGTATAAACTTTTGTATTTTGTATATAAAATCTTAAAGTCAAATTTAACATCTACATACATATGTCCAAAATTAAACTAAATTGCATATGCTCAAAATTTTTATTAAATAAATTTTGTTTTTATTTTAGGTTTTGTTCAGGTTTGTTTTAAAAGAACAGTATATATTATAATGAAAAATTAAGTTTATTTGTATTTATTTATTGTAATTATTTTTATTTATTAATTATATTATAATATACATATATTATACTACCATATTTATTTATTGACCTATTCTAAAAAAAATCATTCAAATTGAAATATTTCAATAAATAAGTGTTATTTAATTAATATTTAAGATTAAATATTAAGGAGATTCTTCTAAATGAATAATGTACTTCCCTGCTTGTATAATTTTTTTATTTTCAAAACCGACTAGTTTCGACTATTATAGTCATCCTCAGGGTTTCTACAGAAATATAGTTTTAAAAACAGAATTATGATTAAAATCTAAAAATTATACTTACACGTCATTTAAATAAAATATACAGATTAATATTAAACATTTGTATTTATATAGTTAACAAATATCAACGTCATTTCAGACTAAACAAATAAATTATAAATAAATGAAAACACGATTAGAAATATTAAGGTTATGTTGGGATATCTGTTGTTAGTGTAGTGCGGTGTTGTATTTCCTTTAAATGTTTATAGGTACTTTCAACGTAAAGTCATTTATAAGTGTTTAAATATAGGTGTGTAAAATAGGGTTACTTGTTTATTTAGGCACTGTACTTCCTTGTTTTTATTTTGTTCATAGATTTCATATGCTTCCAGAAGTGTTAGTTTGTGATTTTTTTCCTGTATGTGCATAATTGGAAAAAAATCACAAACTAACACTTCTGGAAGCATATGAAATCTATGAACAAAATAAAAACAAGGAAGTACAGTGCCTAAATGAACAAGTTAACCTATTTTACACACCTATATTTAAACACTTATAAATGACTTTACGTTAAAAGTACTTAAACATTTAAAGAAAATACAACACCGCACTACACTAACAACAGATATCCCAACATAACCCTAATATTTCTAATCGTGTTTTCATTTATTTATAATTTATTTGTTCAGTCTGAAATGACTTTGATATTTGTTAACTATATACATACAAATGTTTAATATTAATCTGTATATTTTATTTAAATGACGTGAAGTATAATTTTTAGATTTTAATCATAATTCTGTTTTTAAAACTATATTTCTGTAGAAACCCTGAGAATGACTATAATAGTCAAAACTAGTCGGTTTTGAAAATATAAAAAAATTATACAAGCAGGGAAGTGCATTATTCATTTAGAAGAATCTCCTTAATATATAAACATACCACTGCTAAAATGGATTACATAATAAAACAAATTTAAGATTAACTTTTATATTTGTTATTGTAGATAATAATAATAGATTTACTATTTAATTATAAAATTGTAAATTTTTTAAATAGAC
>OV121142.1:15248513-15273513 GCA_921294245.1 Brassicogethes aeneus | reverse complement strand
GAGTATGCTTCCCCAATAGTGCTAGTTAAAAAGAAAACAGGTGATATTAGATTGTGTATAGATTTTAGAGAATTAAATAAAATAACCATAAGAGATAGATTTCCTTTACCGTTAATTGACGACTTATTAGATAAACTTAAGGATAAAGCATATTTTTCAAAATTGGACTTAAAAAACGCATTTTATCATGTTAAAATGTCCGAAGAATCTGTTAAATACACAAGTTTCGTAACACCTTTTGGTCAATTTGAATATTTGAAAATGCCTTTTGGTTTTTGCAATTCACCTTCAATGTTTTCCCGATATATTTATTTAATATTTAAAAATTTAATCAACGAAGATAAAGTAATTATTTATTTGGATGATATCTTAATAGCCACACAAGATGTTGACAGACATTTAGAAATTTTGAATGATGTACTTTGTTTATTGAACAGAAATTTGTTAGAACTTCGATTGGACAAATGTAGTTTTTTAAATACAAGCGTTAACTATTTGGGCTATTATATAGATGGGGATGGGATAAGACCTAGTAAGGAAAATGTACAAGCGTTACTGGATTATTCAGTTCCCAGGACTTCCAAAGAAGTGCAGAGATTTATCGGTTTAGCTAGTTACTTTCGGCGTTTCATCAAAGATTTTTAGATTATTGCTCGACCTTTATATAATTTAATTCGTAGGGATGCAAAATTTAATTTTTCTGAAGTTGAACTTCAAGCTTATAATATTTTAAAATCTAAGTTGGCATGTCATCCAATTTTATCTATATATTCCCCTCATTTTGAAACAGAACTGCATTGTGATGCAAGCTCTAGTGGATTTGGCGCTATTTTATTGCAGAAACAAGCAGACAATAAGTTAAAACCAATATTTTACTTCAGCAAAAAAGCAACCAGGGACGAAAGCAAGTATCATAGTTATGAATTGGAATGTTTAGCAGTTGTATATGCCATAAAAAGGTTTCATGTATATTTGGCAGGGATTAAATTTAAAATTTATACAGACTGTGAAAGCTTTAAATTAACATTATCAAAACAACAAATTAATCCACGAATTTATCGATGGGCAATTTTTCTGGAAAATTACAATTACGAAATCATGCATAGATCCGGTGACAAAATGCAACACGTTGATGCGTTGAGTCGTTGCCATAGTGTCCTAATATTAGAATCCAATACTTTTCAACAAAATTTATCTTTAAAGCAAACAGCTGATAAAGAAATAAATAAAATTCGCGAAAATTTAGAATCGATAGATAGTCCCGACTTTGAAATGCGTGAAGGTTTAGTTTATAAGAAATTTAACAATAATTTATTATTTTATGTCCCTGAATCAATGGAAAATGTAATTATAAAATCGTGTCATGATGATATAGGTCACGTAGGATTAGACAAAGTATATGAATATGTAACAAAAGTTTATTGGTTCCCTAAATTAAAACAAAAAATTAAAAATTATATTGTTAACTGTCTTAAATGCATAGAATTTTCACCCCCTAGCGGTAGGGCGGAAGGATTTCTACATAGTATACCTAAAAGTAATATTCCATTCTTAACAGTACACATAGATCATTACGGACCTTTACCTACATGTAATTCCGGTCACAAATATTTATTAACAGTTATAGATGCGTTTACTAAATTTGTTAGATTCTATCCGTGTAAATCTACAAAATCGGATGAAGTAATTAAACATTTAAAATCATATTTTCAATCATATAGTAAGCCGCGTAAATTGATTTCTGACAGAGGTACGTGTTTTACTTCTAATAATTTTACAAATTTTCTGTCTGAAGAAATGATAGAACTTGTGTGGACCGCACCAAGAGCAAATGGACAAGCAGAGAGAGTGCATCGCATGCTAACTCCAATGATATCTAAACTTACTGTTGAATAGAGATGCTCAGTATCGATATGATACGAGACGTATCGATACTTTTTTTTAAGTATCGCCGATACGATACGGCGATACTTGATTGGACGATATTTATCGGTATCGATATTTTTCCAGTCGATACCTCAGGTATCGTCGACATCGGATTTTTTTTTTTTTTTTTTACTTTTCGTCACTAGCAGTGGCAGCATTGCGCACAATTGCGCAGCATTGCGGCTTGATTCGCATTGGGCGTATCGCAAATAACTAAATTGTCTCCGAAATATTATTTCGGAAATAAACCCTTATCTCTGTCATTCTCGCTTTCTCTATAGCTTTCTCGAACTGTATATAGTCGCCGCATAAACACTGGACAGCTGACAGCAAAAAGTTTGTTTGCAAATTCGTGTCGCAACTGTGATAATTACTCCGTGCTATTGAGAGAAGGAAACTTGCATTCTCTTAAGGTTTGTACTGCAAAATACACATTTTCCGCGAATTAGCATCGGTATCAGTATGCAGTTTTTTTAATTCATATCTCGTTCCATTCAATGTTATGAATGGATATGCGTTTTTTTGTAGGTTAGGTATTGATTGTTTACATGTAGTTTTTGATTTTTTTAGGCATTTCACAATAAATTTGTTTCTGTAAAATTTACATTAACATCGAAAATTAGTACAAAAAGCAGGTCTATTCAAGCAAAATATCCTCTGTGTTCGATTTGTGTTGCGTTTTGATGTTGGAAAAATATTGACCCATAAACGAAAAGTCTGTACAATTTAAAATTTGTCTCTTTTGCCTGGCAATACCTTGAAGTGTGATCGACAACAGTCATAACAATAAAAAGAATATTATTTCTATGCAGGATGTCTCAAACGCAGCCAATGCAGGATGCCTCAAAAACAACAAAGAAGGCCAGAGACTATTTTTCGATTACTGGGAAGGATGCCAAATGTACAATTTGCACAAAAATAGTCAAATACAGCGGAAACACTTCAAACTTTTGGAAACATTTGGAAAGGTACCATGGCATTCGTAAAGAGGCGAACAAAGGAGTTACTTCCAAATTGAACAAAGATGCGAATTCCAGCGATGCAAATAACACTGTGCAACATTTTTGAGGTCATGGAATGTAAACACCGTTTTGAGTGGCGTTCTTCAAAGTACTTTATAACAGTAGGAAAACCCCAGTTGGGTTTTGCTAGTTTGTTTCCAATAAGGATTTTATTGCATTTTGAAAATTTTGACTCAGGCTTGTGTATGTTGTAGGATATATTGGCCTATTGATAACCGATTTTAATATATATTTTTTTAATTTGTAGGGTTTTTGTTAGGGATGATCCCATAAAAATTATATGAAAAAATACCACCCCTAAGGGTGAAAAATTGGCGAATAAACTACAAATAGGTCTGTTTTGAAGCTATGATACGAGATATCTTCGCCAACTGTGAACTGTTTTTTTTTAATTCTTTTAATAATGTGTAGGGTATATAAATTTATTGAAAAAAATTCCACCCCTAAGTATGAAAAAAAATGGAAATTAATTTTTATATTGGCATTTCATCAACCCGTTTTGAAAATTGTTTCTTGGATTAAAAACATATACCAAGGGTTGTCCCATTCTCACTAAGACAAGATGACATGGTGTTGTGGTTTTGGAAGCTGAATGTAGGAAGAGTTTTGTTTTTAAATTAATTTTAAATCAAATAAAATATTTATTCTTATAAAAAATGTGAAAAAAATATTCAAAAATGTGTTACATTATAATCTAACTAGGTATAATTAATCAATATCCATTGCCATTGACGCTTCTAAAGATCTCGAGCATCCGGGAAGATTCAGCGGCATATTTTTTTTAGCGTCTCCATATTCAGTCTCCTTAGGATCTTCAGTGCTTTCATTTTGGAATATTTTTTGACTCCACCAATTGGTGTTAACATACTTCCGCAAGCAATGCATCCAGCTTTTTTCCCCTGTATCTTTTTTCCATTGGCATGGTTACCTGATGGAAGCGCTCTCCTTGTTCATCCGATTCAGTGGGCAATTGTTGTAAAAATTCATCTAGGTGAAAATGAAGGAAATGCAATTTTAATGTCATGGATACATTAATTTTTTGAAAATAATAGAGCATTTGGCCCACCAATTTCTTCACTTCGTCTCGCTGCACACGATTCTTCCCTAAAACGCCCTCGATTACAGCTTTTAGTGCATCCCAAGCATTCCGGTGATCGTTCTTAAGGATTTTTGTGAACCTATCGTTTGCAGTTAACTTTCTGATATCTGGTCCATTAAGCACACCTGTTAAAATTTTTATTCACAATTAGAATCAAGCGAAGTTGATATAGTTGGGCCGATAGGAAATGGCCGATACGTCATCACGGTATTATTCAAGTTCAGACGAATGACATTTAAAGAATTTAACCTCAATACGACAAGATGAAAAACAAATGCATCATGTCATCTTGAGAATGAGACAACCCATGGAATATACCTTTTAAACCAAGAAACAATTTTCAAAACGGGAAGTTGATGAAATGCCAATATAAAAATTAATTTCCATTTTTTTTCATACTTAGGGGTGGATTTTTTCAATAAATTTATATACCCTACACATTATTAAAAGAATTAAAAAAAACAGTTCACAGTTGGCGAAGATATCTCGTATCATAGCTTCAAAACAGACCTATTTGTAGTTTAATCGCCAATTTTTCACCCTTAGGGGTGGTATTTTTTTATATAATTTTTATGGGATCATCCCTAACAAAAACCCTACAAATTAAAAAAATATATATTCAAATCGGTTATCAATAGGCCAATATATCCTACAACATACACAAGCCTGAGTCAAAATTTTCAAAATGCAATAAAATCCTTATTGGAAACAAACTAGCAAAACCCAACTGGGGTTTTGCTACTGTTATAAAGTACTTTGAAGAACACCACTTAAAACGGTGTTTACATTTTTAGTGTTGCACTGTGTAATGTAAGAGAGTTAAATTATTCATAATAAAATAAAATATAACAAAATTAAACATTAAATAAAAATAAAACATTAATAATAGATAGAAAATAGAAAATAGAAATAAATAAACATTAAACATTGAATAAAAATATTACAAAAACTTCAACACTATGCGACATATTTTTTCAGAGAATAATA
Source organism: Brassicogethes aeneus (assembly GCA_921294245.1). Classification (NCBI taxonomy): domain Eukaryota; kingdom Metazoa; phylum Arthropoda; class Insecta; order Coleoptera; family Nitidulidae; genus Brassicogethes; species Brassicogethes aeneus. The sequence goes on along the minus strand of OV121142.1, from coordinate 15,268,479 downwards.
AATATAATTTATTTGCGTTAAGAGGTATCTCTGGATTTTATATCAAATATGATAATTCTTGCATATCATTCCAGAACTCTGAACCTGACGCACATCCATCGTCAAAATCCTGTAGTCTTTTAAGTGGCCAAGATTTTCAACCGAGTCTCGAAACATTTTTCGCTCGAGGAAAATCATATGAAGGTAAACAACGGTATTTTTATAAATTTTGTATATGTAATTCCAGTTTTCTTCATAAATTTATAGCAAAAATATTGCTATAAAAAAAATTGCTTTTGTAACATAAAAAATTATTTTACAGCTGGTGGTCAACGAGCAGCTAGTTTAGAAGAAGCCCTCGTTTATATGGTGTGTGTGGACAACATGCCACTGTCCACACCTGACAAGAAAGGTTTTCAGAACTTTTGCAAAAAGGCTGTACCACTGTGGAAACCCCCAGGCAGGCAAACTTTGACAAGGCGCATCGAAGACAAATACACTGTCATATCGGACAAGGTACGAAAAATTTTCGCAGAGCTTCCCGCGATTTGCCTCACAATGGATGCGTGGACAGAAAGTCACACCACATCCAGTTACCTGGGGATGACGGCCCACTATCTGCAAGGCGAGTCGATGCAGTCAGTGGTTTTGGGAGTGGAACTTTTGACTGAGCGGCACACTACTCAGTTTTTGACCCAAAAATCGCTGGAGTTTTCCGAAAGTTGGGGGATTGACGAAAGAAAAGTCTCCGCCATTGTGACTGATAACGCTCCCAATATCGTTGCAGCTGCGAAAGAGGCTTACGGGAGTAATAAACATTTGGGTTGTTTCGCTCATATTCTGAATTTGATACCTTCAGCTGCTCTTGGTACAAAAAAAGTAGATAACGAGGCGATCGAAAATGTTCCGGGGGTACCAGAACTTATAGCGAAAGTGAAAAAAATCGTGAGATTTTCACACGATAGTTACAATTTTGGAAACGCTATAAAGCGAATTCAAATGGAGACAGGCAAAACCGAGGGGCAAGTCCTTCGACTTCTCCAGAGCGTTCCGACACGTTGGGGGTCGACGTTCAAGATGTGCGACAGGTTTTTGCTACTTCAAGGAGTTATTGCAGCAGCAGCAGTTGAATTTTCGGAAGTCGAAATGCAAAGCGGATCGGAATTAAAGACTCTGGGTGCAATTCGGGATATCCTACAGCCCGTCCACCTTGCAACGACTGAAATATCGGAGGAGACAAATCCAACGGCGAGTAAAGTTATTCCGCTGATTGCTTCGATTTTCCGAGTAAGTTGTCATCGCGATTTGTGAGTTTTATTTGCGCTAAGTAGACATTTTCACACGAAGTTTACATGCGCCTACGAATGCAACTTGATGTTAAATTTACGTTCCTAGCAAAGTGGGTGTTACCGGTTGGTTATCACTTTTCGATCGCCAAGCGGTAACCAAGTGGTAACCAAGCGGTAACCAAGCGATTTTTGACCGAAATATCGGTTTTTTGAGCGAATTGGTCAATTTCGCGAGCACGGCACATCGCGTGGATAATTAAAATGGCTTTTTTCGAATTTTGTTAATCGAATTTCGTTAAATTCGAAATTGTTGATTGTTCACTTTAAAATTCGAAATATGCCATTTTAATTATCCACGCGATGTGCCGTGCTCGCGGAATCGACCAATTCGCTCAAAAAACCGAATTTTCGGTCAAAAATCGCTTGGTTACCGCTTGGTTACCACTTGGTTACCGCTTGGCGATCGAAAAGTGATAACCAACCGGTAACACCCACTTTGCTAGGGACGTGAGCATTCAGTAAACGTGTATATAATCGAGTTCTTATTAACTTAATGTGAATATCATGTATAAATACTCTACATAATGCGTTCCTTTTTTTTAGGCAGTAGAAGCAGTTGAACTCCCTCACAATAATGAAATGGCGCGAAAATTCAAAACATTTTTGCTCCAAGAGCTCAAAAGACGTTGTGGAAATATAGAGGACAATATGGTCATGGCAATGGCAACACTTGTGGACCCTCGATTTGCGAAAAAACGTTTTCGGAGCGCTCTGTCAGCGTCCAGGGCGATCACATTCCTAGAGACAGAAATCATCAGAGAAATTAAAAAAGAAAATGCCGAAGTTCTGGAGCAAGAAGAATCCTCAGGCATTGACTCTTTTACTGGACCAGCCGCTAAAAAAGCGAAAAATGTCCTTTGGGAGTACCATGATGATGACGTCGAAAGCAGCAGAGCCAACATGTTGGAGGACTTAAAAAATGCGGCACGGGCAGAAATCAAGGCCTACACAGATAGAAAGCTATCACCAAGAAACGCAAACCCATTTGAGGAATGGACGAAGATTGCACATCTGTATCCTCATATCTATAAGTTGGCCCGAGTTTACCTGCCCATTTTGGCCACATCGGTCCCTTCCGAAAGACTTTTCTCTCTCGCAGGGCTAATCGTGGATGATCGAGGGTCTCGCCTCTCATCTGAGCACTTGCAGCAAAGGATCTTCCTAGCAAGTATTGACGACAAATTTTGGAACTGAATTTTTTTCATGCTGAATTTTATAAGACTGAGCAAGTGCAATGACACGCAGTATTTTTACTTATTACTCACTTATTACGCAGTATTATTACTTGTTCCTACTATAACTTGTGATCTCTTCTTCGTTTGTGAATAAATAAACGTCTACTGCTAAAGGCACGCCTTTGATTATTGATCTTATCAACATCACAATTATGAATATTTCGTTACAGGCCGCACTCGATTAAACATGTTCAAAAGAAAAACTTGAAAAATAGAGAAAAAATTAGAAACTTACAATTAAATTGTATTAAAACTGTCAATTCCCCAAGCATTGCAAGTTTTTGTCACTTCAAACGGTTTGATACAATTGCAAATCGATTTAAAATTCGAAAAATCATGGATTTTCGTGACATTGAAAAAATTTTTCAAAAGTATCGATATTATCGATATTCCGATACTTTGAGGCACGATATATCGATACTCGGTATCGGAACGACCCGATACGTATCGATACCAAAATATCGATACTTAGGCCGACGATACACATCTCTACTGTTGAACCTAAAAAATGGATAGATGTTATACCTGAAATAGAGTTCTCATTTAATAATACAGTTTGTCGCAGTACAGGTACTACACCAAGTCAATTACTTTTTGGCATAAACCAAACTGGTGAAATTAAAGATTATATCAGATTATTTTTTAATTCTGAAGAAAATCGAGATTTAAACGCTATTAGGGAAGAGGCTAGTATAAAAATAAATAAAACACAACAATATAATGAACAATATTTTAATAAAAAGCGCAAGAAAGTTACAATATATTCAGTAGGCGATTATATAGTAGTAAAAAATATTGATACCACTCCTGGAGTAAACAAGAAATTAATACCAAAATTTCGAGGTCCCTACGTCATTAATAAAATTTTAGATAATGATCGTTTTGTGGTTTCTGACGTAGATGGTTTTCAAATAACTCGATTACCGTATAATAGTATTGTTGCCGCGGACCAAATTAAGCAATGGTCTAAAATAGAATCATAATTATATTATTTATTCTTTTTATTTTGAAATAATTTATATTTGTCTGATATTATTTATGTTTTAAGAGAATTTATGTAAATTTTATGTGTATGTTAAGTAAAACATTTAAGGAAAATTAGAATTATATTTTATGTGTATATTTTAGGAAAATTATATTTTATGAAAGTTTATGTTAGATTTTATGAAACTTTATGTTAGATTTTATGAAGGTTTATGTTATATTTTATGCAAACTTAAATTTTATGAAAAAAAAAAACTTACCTTATGTATTATGCTGAATACCCTTAGTCGAGGTCGACTAAGTGTCAGGTTGGCCGAACTGTAGTCATTTATTGTCTACAATGAAGTTGTAGAGGTTAGAATGTACCTAACGTCAAGTTAGAGGGGTTGGCAACACTGAAAGTAGCTAAGATCAGATCAGTTATGTAAAGAAAGCGTGTTTAAGTGATTATTATAATAAATGGTTTTAAATCTGATTGCATCGTAATTATCTCCATACCCAAAAGCTAATCAACTACAGTATCTACAGTGCTTGCAAATCCAAGTCCGACCACACTGGAAAGGACGGCTGTTCAATACCCGCGTGAAAAGAACAAGGATAGAACGCCAAATAGAATTTGATTGGCCAGCCGGCAGGCTACGACAACGCATACCCATCGCGCACCTCGCAGCGTGCTTGACACGAGACGAGACGTTAAATAACGCAAAGTATTCCATTACCAACGCATGCGCATTTAATTACTATTTTTCATATTCCCAAAATACCTACATAGATGGAGTTATAATTAAATGAAAAAAATGGGTCACGCAGTATGGGTACGTTCCCTTATCTATTAATTTATTTTTATTTTGTAAGTTACATTTATTTTTTTCTTTTAATATATTTAATTGTGGTATACCTAAACTCAGGCTTTTCATTTCAATATCCAAAGATACCTATTTCTAGGCCACAAAACTTCGAGGAAAGCTAACTAAATTTCGACAAACTAACTAAATTTATATACATTAACTAAATTAATATATTTTTAAATACTTATGCACATAATTATTTATTTATACTATAGTAAATTTTTGGGGTTGTTTTAAATAGTAGAAAAAAATCGTTTTAAAAAGAAATTTAATACTTTGATTTTTACACAAAAATTATTTACAATTAACAGTAATAATAAATAATAAGGTAAAAAAATAATATAATAATGAACCAGGTAATAACTGGGCAATATCGAACACAAACTAAAAATAAGCGTGATCGTGATTGGGATAATAAGAAATGAACTCTCCTCTGCCTTTCAGATCATCTTGAATAATTTTTAATTCTGTTGAAGTTGCTTTTTTTGTTTTTTCTCTGTTTTTCCTTTTGTTCTGCGTGGAATGAAAACGTTGTTGCTTTTCAATATTTGCATTGGCTGAAACTTGCTTTGTTGCATCTGGCGATTTAAATTCAGACTTTGTTTCAGTTAAATCTAGTAGGGCTTCAACATTTTTTAAATTTGACAATATTTGAGAAAAACATTCCTCATTGAGACTTGTTACATCTTTAATATGTACCTTAGTTTGCAAACCAGAAAGTTTACTCTCAATTGTTTCTTTTATTGTTTCAGGACATACTGAGGTTGCAGTTAAAGCAGACATACAAATAGCTACATTATCTTCCTCAGATACTTCATTTTTTTCAGTAATGATTTCATGATCAATGCTACAATCCATGTGGTTCATCACAAAGTAATGGATATGTTTGCATATAGTTGATTTAACAAAGTAATCCGTGCACGTACAGGAAAATTCATGAAAGCAAATTTTGCAGAAGTTACAAGTCATATTGCAGCAATTACCAGACAGTTGTTTTTCTACATAATATTCTTGATCCTTTGAGCAGACCTTCCATTTGTTATTTTCGAACTTAATATCAAAACAGCTGGCCAATGCTGTTCTGTGTCTGGCAATAATTTCTTTTGTATGAACTGTATATTTTCCCTTAGTATGTTTGATAAGCCTATCCACTATTTTGTCTCGTGTATATTTTAAGACGGCATGCAATCCCTTGTCCAATCGTTTCACCTTTTTCTTATTTAAATAGAGATATTTAATTACTTTGTGCATACTTTCCAATCTCATATTTGTATTTATTCCACACCCTTTACGATGGCACATGGCCCATTGTTTAAAATTATTACAATAATTCTCCTTAAAATATAATCCAAAATTTCTAGTGTCTGCATCATCCAATAATTTGTTTAAAGTTGTCTCAAGTTGATTTTTAAATGTGTCAGGGTCCAAATTACTTTGCAAAACTTTAAGTGTTTTATACACCCATTCTCGCTTATCTTTTATATTGATTTTTGAAAGATTTTTCTGCCAAGCACGGTCAATGTGCCAGGCGCAAAATAATTGGTTTGAGACAGGCCCCATAACAAGCATCCAAGCGTTATAGAACACGGTAGTAATATCAGACATAAACGTCCTAGCTTGTATGATGCCTACTCTACTTTTAATACTTTCAAAAAATACTGTATGAACGTAAGTATCCTTTCTGTTAGTAAATAAATAAGCAACTGGAAACCCTTCTCCAAACTCATCAACAACTAAAACTGTTGTCATTTCAAAGTCATATTGATTCAGTCCATGTGTGGAATCTACTGCTATTATATTACTTCCATGTTCAGTTAGCATGTGTTCTTGATAACTATTCATTAAAATTAAGCAAAAGTCATTAACAGCAAAGCCTTCAGACACATCTCCTTGCTTCTTATAGACTAATACTGGATTGTCTTCTGTTTCATTACACTGAAATTCTTTGACACACAAATCTATGCTAGTTGCATCGTCCACATGTTTAACTCCATTTACTATTTCAAGTTTAAAACTTCTTGTAATATTTTTAATATCTTGAAGAGTCAATAGGTCAGCTCGTTTAACTTCATGGCCTATTTTATTTCTGTTCATATCCAGGACTCTGCAAAAAATCAAGTTAAATGGCAAATGACAATTGAAAAAAAAATTATAATTACTTAATTTTTGATGCCCCATTTATAATTTTTGAAGCAATTGCTTTTCGGTTCCCAGTTGAAAGGCGGAGATGTTCAATTTGTACTTTATGCCCATAATGAGTTTTCTGCCTCGTAACCTCTATGTTGGCATTTCCATTATTTTGCACAGTTATTTGACTGATGCAAGCCTGACCTGATTTACAAGATCCTTGCGACTTGGTAAGACGTTTTGCGTCAATTTTATTTCTTGGAGTTTTTTCTAAAATCATAGGACAACAAGTTAGAAATTGCAGGGTGGAATTTTTTTCATAAATTAAGGATTCTAATTAAAAGGTACCTAATGTGTTTAAACTGGTAAAAGCTTTGCTATAGCTAAATGTAAACTTTAATGATTAGGCATTATTAAAGTACCTGATCTTACTCCTGATCTATTACAAATATAATATGATATTTCTGCACCTGAGCTGGTCACTCTTTTCCCTCGGGATATAATATAGTTACATTTTTCTTTTACCTCTACTTCTTCCTTCCATGCACTAAATTCTACAACCAATTTTTACAAGTAAGAAAAGGATGAGGATTGAAAAGTAGTGACTACGTGCTATTAACTATGACTATATAGTAGGGCTCACCTTTAAAATCCTTGAAAAACAGTTGTTCTCTTTGTATATCGATTTGGTGTTGATTTTGCAAATGGTAAACTAAATCTGTATTTTGCCGAAAAGAACAATTACAATGTATTTCCAGGCACTTGTAATTATAAACCGTTTTGTCATAGGACACCACTATAGGCATTGCATGATGAACTTTTTTAGAATGCTTATTTAAATTATACTGCGTGCTAAACACTTTTTCACAAGTGCGACACATAACTGGCATGGTGTCTTTTCTTTCAAAAACATTCAATTGACACTCAAGACGATTGCCATAAGTATTTGTTTCAAAGACAAATACTCGAACTTCGCAATAAATAACAAACGCAATAAATGACACATTACACATGATACATGACATGTGTTTCAAAATACCCCCACCTGATAGAGGAGAGACAGAACAGAATATAGGATATACGACGCATGCGCATATACTGGAATACTTTGCGTTATTTAACGTCTCGTGACACGAGGAATCAGAAGTTCTGATTCAGAACGAGAACTGCAGTGGTGCCTGCAAGAGCCTCTTGCCAAGAGGCTAGTAATTTTAGTAAAAAAGATTATTTAATTAAAAAATGTAGGTACACGTTGGAACAAAAAGTTCAGATTTTAATCTGGCATTTTGCTGGTAATTCTGAACGAGAAATTCAAAGATTATTTGCGGGAATGTTCGAGGCCAGACCAAACAGAGAAACAATTCGACGAACCGTTAATAATTGCTTGTTCGAACATTTAATTTAATTTTTCAGTTTATTTATTTTTAGAGTTTTATTAGACCAGGGTCGATAATTTTTGAAACCAAAAAAAATAACAGTAGGATGAAACCCATTGGAAAAGGAGAAGAATATAATAAAAATAAAAGGAAAAATAAATTACGGGCGATCTGACTTTGGGAAGTGGGAGGGGGGGTTTTAAGGGTAAAAAATGGTTTATCTCGATTTCCGGCAAAACTACAAGTCCTATGGAAAAAAGTTAAATGGCAAAGTTGTAGGTAATAAAAGGATCTACAACTTTTGTATTTACAATTTTTTCACATAACCTCAAAATTTATGTGAAAAAATCAAAAAACCAGGTTTTTGGTTTTTTATTTTTATCTTTTTCAAAAAAAATTTTTTTCCATGAAATTTGGTGAAAACTTACATTTTTATGTCCCAAATACACTGTAATTTATTTGATTTGAAATATTTATTATTTCGCCTTATTTTGACTTAATATCAAAAAAGCACCCTAATTTTCAATCGAAAATTCTCGCGTCAAAATATCAGCTTTTTTCAAAAAGTCGGTGTGCTTTTTGTTCGATGAACTCTCTACTTTTTGATGGTGTAAAAAAAATATACATTACTATGGTTAATGTTCTCAGAAAATACAAAAAATATTATAATAAATAACGTAATCAGAATGAAGTATCTAAATTCAATAGTATGATTTACATGTATTTTTATATTTTATGAGATTTTCTGACATAAATGTTATTAGAATTTAATAAATAAACTTTTTAACTAAAAAAAATTGCAACAATCACATTTTTTTTATGAAATTGTACATAATGATTAAAATAAATTTTCGAATTCGAGTTTTTTTTCGTTATTCATTATAATATTTTTTGCATTTTCTGAGAACATTTACCATAGTAATGTATATTTTTTTACACCATCAGAAAGTAGAGATTTCAACAAACAAAAAGCACACCGACTTTTTGAAAAAAGCTGATATTTTGACGCGAGAATTTTCGATTGAAAATTAGGGAGCTTTTTTGATATTAAGTCAAAATAAGGCGAAATAATAAATATTTCAAATCAAATAAATTACAGTGTATTTGGGACATAAAAAGGTAAGTTTTCACCAAATTTCGTGGAAAATTTTTTTTTTTTTGAAAAAGATAAAAATAAAAAACCAAAAACTTGGTTTTTTGAATTTTTCCCATAAATTTTGAGGTTATGTAAAAAAATTGTAATTACAAAAGTTGTAGATCCTTTTATTACCTACAACTTTGCCATTTAACTTTTTTCCATAGGACTTGTAGTTTTGCCGGAAATCGAGATAAACCATTTTTTACCCTTAAAACCCCCCCCTCCCACTTCCCAAAGTCAGATCGCCCGTAATTTATTTTTCCTTTTATTTTTATTATATTCTTCTCCTTTTCCAATGGGTTTCATCCTACTGTTATTTTTTTTGGTTTCAAAAATTATCGACCCTGGTCTAATAAAACTCTAAAAATAAATAAACTGAAAAATTAAATTAAATGTTCGAACAAGCAATTATTAACGGTTCGTCGAATTGTTTCTCTGTTTGGTCTGGCCTCGAACATTCCCGCAAATAATCTTTGAATTTCTCGTTCAGAATTACCAGCAAAATGCCAGATTAAAATCTGAACTTTTTGTTCCAACGTGTAGCTACATTTTTTAATTAAATAATCTCACTGCAGTTCTCGTTCTGATATCCTCGTGTCAAGCACGCTACGAGGTGCGCGATGGGTATGCGTTGTCGTAGCCTGCCGGCTGGCCAATCAAATTCTTTTCAAATGGCGTTCTATCCTTGTTCTTTTCACGCGGGTATTGAACATCCGTCCTTTCCAGTGTGGTCGGACTTGGATTTGCAAGCACTGTATATGCAATAGGTACCAGATGGTTGTATCTGTGCGCAGTAGTTACCATATGAATGTATTGATGCGCAGTAGTTCCCGGATATGCTTAGTAGTTGTATCTATGTGCAATAGGTACCAGATGGTTGTATCTGTGCGAAGTAGTTGCCATATGAATGTATTGATGCGCACAAGGTACCAGATGACCATACCCATGTGCTGTAGTTCCCGGATGATCTTACCCATGCGCAGTAAGTACCAGTGGTTTCAATTTGGTTAAATATATGCTCAGTAGTTACTAGATGATTGTATCTATTGGCAATGGGTATTTATGTGCAGTAGGAACCAGATTACTATTACTGTTACAGTCGATAACCTTAAGCTTACTTTCGAGAAATATTTGCTCTTGTATAATAAAATGTAAAACCAATATAATACTTTATATACGTATTATTTTACCAGCCGATGTTACAAAAACAACTATGTATCAAAACGTAAATAGTTATTTACCTAACTAGTGCTTCTTTTCCGCACGCGACCACCGTTGAAGGAACAACGCGTAGCGGAGTTCGGTCACAGTCGAGTGCGGAAAAAAACACTTTCCGCGCGTGTTAAGTATAATATTTTTTACAAGCGTGCAGAAAATTCTTACATTCCGCACGCATAACCGTGCACTTTTTAATCTAGAATTACTCACATTCCTTAAAGTTGTTACAGAATGTTCATTTTATCACAGTTTTCGGGATGAGCATAATTTGGACCAATCGGGTATTTGCAAACTAAAGCCCGTTTCATATAGATGCGAATTGCGAAATGCGAATATTCGCATTTGCAAGTCCTATTTCATATAGATGCGAATTTTTGTAACTATTTTAGGGACAATATTTTCTCACTTAAAAATATATAATAAATTGTATTAATAAATTTATTTAGTTTAAACTACTGGGTATAAACTTTTATTCCATTTTTACTGTCAAGCAGAGACAAGGGATATTCCTTGTCTCTGCTCAGCAGTCTGCTGTTAAGTTTCAAAATTAAAAGACACAAAATTTAAAAAAAATTAAAAAAAAAAATAATGCATTCATTCCAATAATAATAATTATTATTGTAGGCAAGCCAATAAAAAATCGTTGGCCTGGGCCATGGTAGAAATAAGTCTTATTTAAATAAGACTTATTATAGAATTCTACCATGGTTTGGGCAACCCAGAGTGGTAGATAATGGACTGAGCGTTCCCCATTCAGCTGTCAAGTAAATATTTGCAAAACAAGTGCGATAGAGACAAAGCGATAGTAGCTTTGAATTAGAAAAAGGTTTTTTATTCAAAGGATAGTAGTGCCAGTAGTCATCTCTTTCTAGAATTTTGGCTGGCAGATGTCCAATCAACATTTTATGAAAAGTGTGAATCGCACCTTATCCATAAATTTGTATTTGACATAAGAAGTGCGGCGTTGCCACATAAATTTCGATCTCGTGAGTTTAAGATGTCATAGAGATTTGATGTCATAGGATTTCGATTTGAAAAATTTCGATCTCTCGAGTAGTACTCGAGAGTACGGTATTGGCACCGCTATCGCTATGTTTCTCTCAAGAGTGTAGTTTTGTGAGTCGAATACGCAGTCCATGTGGAGAGATATCTCTCTTAAGCCTGGATTATAGATTGCCTTCCTACCTTTCTCCCCACTGACCGTTAACCTTTAAGAATACACAAGCCGTTGTTGTTGATTATAGATTGACGCAAGAGACGTAAAGCCTGATTTATATATTGCCTTCCTTAGTCCTCCCGTAGTGCCGCCCGTACGATTTGTACGTCTTGTAAAAAGGTATTTTATATATTCTCGTATAGCATTCCGTGAACATGCGCGATAATACCTAAAATGGTTGACACTTGTTTTTGTTTATATTCTGCGTTTTACCCACTCTGTGTATTTCATAATATTATTAGGGATTCTGTCGTTTGTTACTAGTGTTTAAATATGGAAAACAAACATTTATATGCAAATGCAGTGGTCACAATTTTACTTGCGGCTTATAGGAAAAAAAACATAGAACAAGACGTTGGAAGATTCGCCCAATTTACCAAGACCGGGAAACTACGGAGTATTAATTAATACTACACAATAATAACAGCATTAGAACAGCTTAGCTAAAATTATAACTGATAACTTGCCAAACTGCCATTTTTAATAAACATATGTATATATGTATATGTATATTAAATATACCTATAGTTAGGTATATCCTAAATAGCGACACAATTGTGATAGGTGTTCAGTTTATTAAGTAATTTAAATTACTTAATAAACTGAACACCTATCTTATATAATACTATAGTTTATAATATCAGTTGTATAAATATTTACAAATTACTTAATAAACTGAACACCTATCTTAATATTTAATATTACTATAGTAACTATTTATATAGTAAACTGTTTATAAATAATCATTTGTATTAAATATTTGGTACCTTCGCGCATGTCTATAGTACTGTGATTGGTTCGACATGAAACCTTTACGGTAAAAGATAAAATATGAAAATTTCTACGGGTGGATGGAATGCCAATATATAACTGTTGTATATGGGAATGCCGTCCTAAGGGTACGGGACATGGAGCCTACACAAGGAGCCCGAACTTCATGTAAACAAGAATCTTCCTAAGATAAGAGGGCGCTGGTGTAGTACCGTACCAAAACAGTAGAGGGGTATAACCAGAGATGGCGCCACTACCTACCACTTATTATTGTGCAAATAATTGAGGTTATGCAACTGTCAGTTTATCGTTTTCTGAAAACAATGTACCCATGTACCTGGTTTTGTGTATAAAGCTGGATTTATAGTTTTAAAGGTAACGGTAAAGGCAGCGGTAAAGGTAGCGGTAGAGGTAGCGGTAGCTGAATTCGGCATTGATTATTATATGAAACAATTTAAGGTCTTAATTTACAATAAATTTATATCAAATTTAACATTGGAATTCATGTTGGACTTTCTGATGTAGAGCATCGTACAGTTTTTTATAAATACGTGTTTTTTTCTATAAAAGAATGTCGTGTGGTGTTAAAGCGTGTAAAACTAACAGAATATTAAATCCATATGGTATTTATTTTTAGTTTTACAAAGCAAAGTTTCTAAAAATGAAAGACATTGATCATAAACAATATCTAAATATCGTATTTAGAGACACAAATTATTTAATAAACTGAACACCTATCTTAAATAATACTAAACAATCATGTACATATTTTAAATATTTTGTGCCTACGCGCTTTATTATCTATGCCCTACAGCGCATGTCCATAACAAGCACTGTGATTGGTCATGTCAAAGACCTTTACGGTGAAAGATAATACTTAAAAATTTCTACGGGAGGAAGGAATGCCGTCCTTACGGTACGGGAATCTATAACTGGCACTACGATTTAAATAAACATTTTTGACGTAATTGTCACCATTAACATTGCCCGTTATTAATTTTAATTAAACTTAACAATTATTGATACTTTAATAGTTATTTACGTGTCAAGCTTTGTAAATGAATCTTTACAGGCGAGCTGGAACTTTGTGGGGTGAGCGACGCAGGAGCAAACCCCATAATCCAGTGAGCCTAGTAAAGATGAATTGCAAAGCGTGACAAGTACAAACTTTTATTTTCACCTTTAGATAACGATTTTCAAATTTAAAATTTTAATTAATTTGTCAAAAGTGACATTTCATTTCATAAACTGCTTTTCTACAAGCCTGTAAAACTTTACAGGTCTTATATGCAGGCCTGTAAAATATTACAGGTCTGTTCCCATAATGTATCGTTTACTTAGATACAAAAACAACAAAATTAACCTATAAAATGTTATTTACTAAGAAGGTGGAAATAAAATATTAAAATAACTTCAAAATATGATTTTGTTAAGAAACTATTTTATTCTTTGATTTTTTTTATTACTATAATTGCAAAATATTATCACAAAGTATTAAACATTTCTAGACGGGAAATTTAATGGTGACAATTACGTAATGTTCATCTTCTACGGGAGGAAGGAAGGAAGGAAGGAAGGCAATCTATAATTCAGGCTTAAAACTTTAAAATATTTAAAATACAATTAGAAACAATAAAATGAAATAAAAAATGAAAATGCAATTAGAAACTTGGCAACTTAACATTGTGGGCGGGGTCAGCCGTACAATTTTAAATTTGCCGGTATTTATAGTGCGTAGGTCACAGAACAGATGGCGTGAGCAATGCTTACTGGCATATACTTACCACAAGGTGGTAAGTATATGCTTACCGGGTAGAATCCTTCTACGCAGGCTCAATGAGCATGCGCCTAAGACACTCTAGTTAATAGGTATACAATGTATACTATACATCTACGTAAATACCTTACCTTTAGGCCCGTGTTTATTAAAATTTCAAGGTGCACGTTTTTGGTGTGGATAATGGTACATATATAATATATGGTAACTAACCTATATTATAGGTATAGGTTAGTTACCATATTTTTATTATTATACATATGAGTTGAAATACGTAATAACTATAAATATGTAATAAACTATAGTTTTATAAAACATTTTTAAAAACATGTCTTTTTTAATGTATATACCCAAACATAATACCAAACATTTTTCACATTTATAAAAAACTACTGATTTTTATACTGCTTTAAAAGCACTGATTTTCAAAGACCTAGATCTTAGGTGCATTTATTTCTTTTACCAGACCGTAAAACATAAACAATATGCAAACATTAAAGCCTGATTTATAGATTTCCTTCCTTCCTTCCTCCCGTAAAAGATGAACAATACGAAAAGCGTAGGGTTGGTTATAGATTCCCGTACCCTAATATACAATACAATACAATATAAACAGCACTACGGTTTTCGTTTTACGGAAGAAAGGGAGGAAGGAAATAAATCTATCTCAGGCTTAAATTTTAAATGCAACAGTATTTCTATGAAAATGCTTAAAAATTGTACTTTTATAACATATAAACAAAATATACTGCGTGCGAAACTTGTGCATTTTAAATGTTATAAGTTAAATATTAAATATTAAAGATCGGGTAGTTCAATTGTACTCCAATGGTAGGTAGTTTAAACTCGCCATAATACATTACCATGTGACCTATGTGACTCACATAATGTGAGCGCGATTCCCGGTTTTTTTAATTTACCCACAATCCATTGTAAATTTACCTATAACTTGTTGGTGACAAAGAAAAAACATTTTTAAAATATAGAATCTTCTAGTAAGTGTATATTGCCATAATTTAGTAACTATTGCATTTTATTGCTACTTAAGGTAAATAATTTTTCATTGATATAAATTAGGCGCCGTTCCTGTCACAAGAAATGTTTAAATACAAATCAGAGATAAACAAATATTATGCTTTTTTGAAATGGTCATTAAGATGCTTAGACTACATCATAGATTATATTTATGGTCTTCATATCAATACCTTTTTGTCAAATCGCCCTGCTTAAAATACCACACAGAGACCCTGTTCAAACCGATAGATATTTGTATCGGAATGTATGGTGTTTCTATAGGGTGATTATTGTATATAAGTCTCTATGGGGTTTTTTAAGCAGGGCGTAACCCCCTTAATGGAACTTAATTGAAACCAGTCATTTTTTAATGGATTTTTAAAGTAACTGAACTGAAATAAAAAGGTACCTATACCTACATATACATACTTCACCTGAGAATTGGTTTGTTCTATCTCCCAAAATTTAAAGAGGAACAAATATCAGTTTAAAGTTTAATTTATATACAAATGAAATTTTATAAAGCTGTTTTTCCAGGTTTGGGTTTTGGGAGATTCTATCTTAATTTGTATATAAATTAAATTTTAAACTGCTATTTGTTTCTCTTTAAGTTTTGGGAGATAGAACAAACCAATTCTCAGGTTACATATACACTTTAGTATTTTGGACTATCATAGTCAGACATACTATTTTATACCATTTTATTTCAGAACAAAGTTACCTTAAAATCCATTAAAAAATAACTTTGTCCGTTTAATTTCCAATAATTATTGGTAACCCCCTTAAGGGGGTTACCATAATTTGACAAAATGGTATTGATTTAATATATATTATAATGAAGGAAAAACAATACAATAATAAAACCGTATAATAATAATAATGAGCTTCATTATTATTAACAATGGTTGTATACAGCAGTAGGTATACTGCTGTTTTCATAAGCTAAAGGAGCAACAACAAAAGCCATAACTGTTTAAATTATGAGTATTTTAAGCATATATACGTTTTTAAAAACCATAGTTTCATTTTGCATTGAAATAGGTGCTTCGACATCCGGACACTGTTATGGCGGAGAATACAGGAACTAGGGCTGTAAGAACAATTTTAAATGCTTCTATGACAGCTTTTGATGACGACACAGATGATTTTCAAGAAGTGGTGAGTCATACAAGGGCTTCTTTTCGAAGACGACAATCTGGTACGTCTTCTAGAAGAACTCCAACTCGCAATCGAATATGGAAAAAGAAAATATTGCTGTTGAGACGGTCTAATGCCGATTTTGGGCCTTCTCAATTTGAAATTCAACATTTAACCAACAGTGGTTTGGGTAAGTAAAAAAAAGGTCATAAAAAATTGTAGTTTACTTTTGAAATATAAACATTATAGTCCAAGATCCCAGAGCCGCCAGACCTACGTCATTTTAGTACTGCTAATATTTTTTCTATAAATGTCTTAATATGTAGGTAGTTAAAAACGTGTGCGTACTTGTTAGCTTGAAAGCGGGGCCTTTTTACAGATAACAGGCACTAAAGGTACAAAAAAAATAGTGCTTACCTACGTTAAATGAATACTGCTGGTTTTAATATATGTTTTTCACAATGTTATTAAAAACCAACATTTACTATTGCCAGAGGCATTCCATTGGTCCTAACTTCCGCCAGACGCTTTAAACCTCATAAAAAAGGGCTGAACCTACGTTATAGTAGTATTCTTAAATTTTACATATATTATTTTTGTGATTATTTTAAGACCTTTTGTAAGCAGCCAGACCACTCCAAAGGGCCTTATCCCCCCCAGGCGCTTTAAAGGTCAAGAAAAAATGGAGGAACCTACGTTATAGTAGTACTTCTGAATTTTACATATTTTATTTGAGTGACTATTTTAGGACCTTTTATAAGCAACCAGACAAATCCAAAGGACCCAAGCCCCCCCAGACGCTTTAAAGGTCAAGAAAAAATGGGGGAACCTACGTTATAGTAGTATGTATTCTTGAATTTTATATACAGGGTGTTTCATAATATATGCGCAGGACTTCAGGATGTGATAGCTCATCCAAAAAGATGAAAAAAGTCGCTATTAACTTACCCTCTAAAATGCACAATTTTCGAGATACAGGGTGTTGAAATTTTAGAAAAAAAATCGTTTTTTTCAATTATCTATGGAACCGTTTGTCGTACAAAAACAGCTTTTGTAAGCATTTTCTACTCATAATAAGCTATGTTTTGCGCCAGAAAAATTTTTTTTTACTCATAATTGGTGGAGATTTTGAAGGGGTAGCGGGTGTTTTTCTCCTCAACTTCAACGCCCCTGAAAAAAGTACGGTTTTGAGAAAAAAAAATATTTTTTTTTTAAATTGACCATGTTTTTAAACATAAAAGTTGATTTTTCTCGAAAACGGTCAACTTTAGAGCTTATGACAAGAGTACTTTTTTTGTGTAGAAAACATTGGCGGTTCGAATGGGCCTCTCGAAACCGTACTTTTTTCAGGGGCGTAGAAGTTGAGAAAAACACCCGCTGCCCCTTCAAAATCTCCACCAATTATGAAGAAAAATTTTTTTTTCTGGCACAAAACATAGCTTATTTTGAGTAGAAAATGCTTACAAAAGCTGTTTTTTGTACGATAAACGGTTCCGGAGATATTCGAAAAAAACGAATTTTTTTCTAAAATTTCAACACCCTGTATCTCGAAAATTGTGCATTTTAGAGGGTAAGTTAATAGCGACTTTTTTCATCTTTTTGGATGAGCTATCATATCCTGAAGTCCTGCGCATATATTATGAAACACCCTGTATATAATTTGGGTGATTATTTTAAGACCTTTTGTAAGCAGCCAGACCAATCCGAAAGGCCTAAGCTCCCCCAGACGCTTTAAAGCTCGAGAAAAATGGGGGAACCTACGTTATAGTAGTACTCCTGAATTTTATATATATTATTTTAGTGACTATTTTAAGATCTTTTGTAAGCAGCTTACAAAAGGTCTTAAAATAATCACAAAAATAATAAATGTAAAATTCAAGAATACTTCTATAATGTAGGTTCACCCCTTTTTTCTTGAGTCTGGATGGTTAGGACCAATGGAATGCGTCTGGCAATAGTGAAATTTGGTTTTTAATATCATGGTGTAAAACATATATTAAAACCAGCAGTATTAATTTAACGTAGGCAAGCACTATTTTTTTGTACCTTCAGTGCCTGTTATCTGGAAAAGGGCCCCGCTTTCAAGCTGCCAAGTACGCATACGTTTTTAACTACTTACTAAATCTTAGCAGTTCTAAAATGACTTGGGTCTGGCGGCTCTGGGATCTTACTCTATTAAATTCTAACCGGAATATTTGCAGGAATTTCTGCAGAATCACCCTTAATAAATAGAAACTGGTCCTTAAATGAACTGGAGCAATATATTTACAGTTTATATCCCAATGCTCCTTTACAATTGACAGGATTCACTTATGCCAAATTAAACAGGCAAAGAAAAATTACAAAATTAAGTGCATCAATTGAAAACGTGGAACAGCTAAAGGATGCTATATGTCAGGGCATGATGATTTTGGTTCATAATCGAGACCTTCCTGAAACTAACATTACGAATATCGTAAATGGTGGGAATAATGGAAATGGTCTAACAGGGCATGACCAGAGCCGTGTTAGCAACACGGTCAATGCTAGATCTGAAGCTGTAAATATAACACGTAATTCAACTAATAGATCTCCGGCACTGTCGTACAGAAGACCACCTCGGGAAAATAGCATACAAAATTTGTATAGTGACAGCGAAGATGATGAAGCATCTAGGCTCTATGTTTGAAAACAACACTAGTAAGGTATCATTTGTCAAAAAATATTTTTTCTAATAGCCTTTTTTTTAGATATAGAGTTTCCAGAATTAGTGGAAGACCCTGATATAGTATATCTTGAAATAAGAAGAGACAGGATCATCGAACAGATGTTTCAATTTTATGAAGACCCAAACATTACTCAAAAGCAGATCATAGTAACATTTTTTGACGAAGCTGGCGTAGATCAAGGCGGATTGACAAAAGAACTATTTGCCGCATTTTATAGATTAATTGAAGGCGAATACTTTGCTGGGGAGCATTGCCTTGTACCCTGCATGCCACTTTACCGTCAAAGGAAAGAAAAAGAAAAGTATAAAATTATTGGCTCAATAATGAGTCATTCTTTATGTATAACAAAAACTTTACCTGCCAAGTATTGCAGCTCATTTTTACTACAAATTGCTGATTCAAATGTAAAAATTGAAAATGCAACATTAATCAACGATTTTTTAAAATACATAACAGTGTTTGAATTTAAATTGGTAAGAAAGGCATTAAACCGATATAGTGATCTAAACCTCCAGGAAATAGACCAGTTGACTGGTTTATTCAATACTTATAACTTATTTGAATTACCGAAAAAAGAATAAATCGAAGAAAAAATTATTACAATAGCAAAGGAAATTTTTATTGAGAAACCGTCAACTTTAATTGCCGAGGTTCGGAAGGGAATTCCTCTACTCTCATTTGAAAGATTTTGGTCAAAACTTACCATAAACATGATAGATCAAATATATTCTATGCAATGTCCAACACCCGAAAAAGTTATTAGTGTAATAACGCCTCCTGAATATGTAGTAAATGATGAAGAAAGAGTTATATATTTTCTGCATAATTATATAAGATCTTTAACTAAAGAAGACCTAAGAAGGTTCCTTTTTTTTGTAACAGGCTCTTATGAGATGCCCTTAAATAAAATTATACTACAATTTACATGTTTAACTGGGCCGCTTTTAAGAACTATTGCACACACCTGTTCGAATATATTGGAATTATCTAAATTTTATTCCACCTACCAAGAATTTAAGATAAATATAAACTTGTATTTATGTAATTGTATTTAAGATATTTGAGTAATTGAATTGTTTTTGAAATGAT